>VZZY01008365.1:127864-135364 GCA_013400335.1 Eurystomus gularis
GATTTATCTGTATTGATCAGAGGGCATTCAGTGTAATTTTAGTGAATTATGTTTGGCTTTCATTTCCCAGTAGAAATTTTTCTTGTGATGATCAAAAGGTAAATTACAAACTACTACACGGTCTTTGTGTGCTACTTACATAACATCCAACTATTACCTTTCAAAGAAACATTGACGTAAGGAAGGACAAAATATTGGGAGGTTTTTTACGCCTGATATCTTACTATAAAAATCATATGACACAGTTTATAGCACTTACCTAAGAGCCTGATGTCATCTTCTCGATTCATTAATACAGAAATCAGGACTGCTCTAAAGAGTCTGTGCTAAAGGAACAAATCCAAGATCATCTTATGAGAATAGAATTAGAAAGATTAAGAAAGTAATATGATTTTTCTTCTTAAATAGGAGTAATTTCAAAGGAGCTGTTAACACTTTAATGTCTGAAACTTTCTTGCTGGCAAGAGGGAGAACTAAAGGAATCAAACAGATTCAAAGACAATTTAGTGTAGCTGTAAGTCTGACACCACTGCTGATACAATTTAATTGAGGACTAATTGAAACTAAGAAGGATAGTTATTTTGTCAACTGCATGTATATTAGTTCCAGTCATTTTTAATCTGTTGTAACGGTGATAAAAAGTCTAACTTACTTTGTTTAGTTAATAACATTAGGCCAGAAAGGATCACCTAGTCATTTAATGTTACCCAATACACTGCTAATATAAACAATGTCTAATTACACTGACTACATACTCCCATGAAATGACCAATTAGAACATTTGCCGATTCTAAATGTCCACTGTTAGAGACGTTTCCACAGGCTTTCTGTGGGTCATATTCTTAAATTCTACCCCAGCTGGTAGGAAGCACAATGCAGAATATATAAGGAAACATCGGTTTTAAGAAGCAAAAAGGACATTTAAATACTCAGTGTACTGTGTTTCCCCACAAAAATATGTCAAATTAGAATGCATTTTTTTTATTCCCTAGGAGTATGTAATATTGCACATTTATATATTCTTCTTGCTGAATCAAGCAGATCATACTACATGTTCAAGACTTATATGATAAAGGAGGCATGTGTTAGCCTTTTAACATTTAGACCAACAAATTTAGAGTGATTTGTATTCACTTGCAGAGCTGATTTATTGACTCTGATCTATAGCTGGTATGAATAATACCAGAAGTGCCTCTTATTTATTTTTGTTACTTTACTGATGAGCCAATAACTGCCCCCTGAAAACATCAGCCCAGCCTGTGGCACAATCTGACAACGATATTGACTGCAAGAGTGTTAAACTCAAAATCAGAACAGAAAAATACAATAAATGAGAACAATCTCTTCCTTGTCTAAAGAAAAATTGCTGACACTGTAAAAACTGCATTTTAATGATTGAATTATTATCCCTTAAGTAATCATGCTGAAAAATTTGCCAGTTATGTTAAAGTAAATAACAGTACATCAGTATGTGCATTAGCAGATCTAATTAACACAAAATATTAGAAATACTGGAAACAGTGAGACACAGTTATCTAGACAACTTAAATAAAAGGCGATGCATTTTCCAGGGCTGCAACCAATGTATATAATATAGCCAAATAAAAATTTGATACTGCAAAAGTATCTGCAAGTTGCACTGCAGGTCTAAAATGCCTGGCTGCAACGTATGTCTGTACGGTGCAAAGTCTCAATCCTTCTCCCACTTAAATGAGCTCATATGTTGCCACTTGGGTCAGTAGACTAGTGTCAGGTGCTTTTCTTATTCTTCCTAGATGATACCCTAGACATTACTAATCTACTTACATTAAAGTTTTTTTTCTTGGAATAAAAGGCAGCATGACAATCCACAGATCTTACCACTAGAATTGTTCAAGAGAATTAAAATGTAACTTAAAAACCACATCATGTAAATAATTACCATTTGCTAACAGTAAAATTAACAAATGTTCTTTTAAATTAATTGATATATGCTGAATGTGTGCTACATTGTCTTTTCCAGGATATTTAGAAGTGAAATATATTACAAACTTTGTCTAATTGTAATTAGATTAATAAAAGAGAGTAATTAAAAGACTCTTACATTTTTTCTAAGAGCTAGAAATTATTAAACTATCCAGAAAAGAATCAAAGCTTTTATATAAAAACTAATTCACTGAGCTGAATTGCAATAAATCAATAAGAATGTTATTGTTCAATAGGTAATAATTGTCTTCATATAAACCGAAAATATTGTTTGGGATGATTAATACACAATGCCACATTATGCATTTGGGAGTGTCAATGCATAATTTTTAGTTCTAATGTTATTATGTAATTGAGAGAACATGTTCATTTGCCCTAATAACTACTAAGATGCACTTAATAAAATGAAATGTAATAATACTTGTAATTTAATCTATTCATGGAAGTAATTTTAAAAGTCTACCATTCTCCTTAATGTGGATAACATTCATAATTTATAAAGTGTTGTGATGCAGAATTGACAATGCCATTGTTTTTTACACTTTGAGATGATTCTGCAGCCTTCATTATCTGCATACCAACCTCAGGATTATCAAGGGCAAACAAAAGATAATTAACACCAGAAACAGGCAAATGCAGGAGCTACTGAGTGAGGTTTTCTCATTTAAAGCAGAACCTTTGAAAACTGGGAAATAGAACAACTATTCAAAACCTTTTTTCCCATTGCAGAAAACTATTTCAATATGTTTTCTTTTCTACATTTTAAATGTCATTTTCTGCTATAAAACTACACTGGCATGTTCAATCTCAGATACATTCAGTAAGAGAATGTGTTAACACAGGTGTTTTTTCAAGGTACTGAGTGTTAATTTTCTGCAGTGGGTTTTTTTTGTCTAAAACAGCAGACAGGTAACTATGACATACATATTCAAATTCTATAGTTTCCTTTGTCCATAGCACCTATGTAAATAAGTCACTAAACTTCTCTATGCCTTGTTGTACAATGCTCTAAGACAGGAAAGAAAACTTCTACTACACAAATGTGAATAATGAATAAGGTGTGTTTTTATACCTTGTAGGAAAAAGAATGTGAGACTGTCTATGGCATTTTTATATGTACTCACAGCAGAACAATAAAGGTTTACTGAAGGCTGATCTATGTCCAAGACAGTATGTTTCAATCAGTGAGAATTGCAGAAAATTTTCTCTTTTTTTTGCAAAAGGTATCCTGACTATGATGCTGCATTGCACTCTAAAAGGTTTGCCATATAACTAATCATTCCGGAAATTAATCACTGAAGATCCTCCACAAAGAGAACCTTTTGAATGCAAGGCAAAGCAGCATTGTATCATTAGACTCTTATCTGTGAATGAACATCCTTCTACAAATGGTCCAGGCAAAGTCATTTTACAAATGGAAATATAGGACAGTGACATTCAGTTTCACACAATTTACAGATGTTGATGACTCCCCACCCCTTACTTACATAAGGAATTCTTATTATAGGAGAATGTGATTATTAGCCTATGAGCTATCCATGAAAGATTCAACCATGTGTTTAAACGGCATGATATATTACCATACATTAACTTTTTACATTTTAGAACTGAAAATATCTGATAAGTAACTGATCCAAAAATTATATGCAAACAGTAGGGGCTTGCTTTCAGTCCAGCTCAGGGGGCTGACAGCACTCTACAAAGGGATGAGGGCTAACACATTAAGATTCAAGCTGCAAGACAACTCATTGAGTCTTGTTCTCTTCCAGTTACACTTACAGCAGTACCTCCACTATCAGAGTTGTCCCTCATTTCTACTGATCTAACATTTTTCCTTTGGTCCTGACCCACACTGGATAGTGAAAGGCGTCTGGAGGTGAGCATGACAGGGAAGCCTGTGTGAGTCAGGCCAAGCACACTGCTCCTTGGCCAGACCCCAGAGGCAAGCAGAGGCTGAGGCCAAGGCCCAGCACTCTCTTCATGTTCTCAGTTCACTTCTTATAGACAGATAAGTCAAAGTATTGAAGTGCCTAAGGCAACTGTGTGGTTCAAGGTAAGCTCAGTATGAGTCAACAATGTACCCTGGAGGCCAAAAGGGCTGGGGTATTCTGTGGCACGCCTAGCACAGTATAGCTAACTGGTCAAAAGAAGAGATTGCCCCACTATGCTCAGCACTGGTGCAGCCTCATGTGGGCTACTGTGTGCAGTTTCGGGCTCAGCAATATAAGAATGATATTAAAATATTATAATGTGTCTAAAGGAGGGCAACAAAGATGGTGAAAGAACTAGAGGGCATGATTTATTAGGAGCAGCTGAGGACACTTTGTTTATTCAGCTTAGAAAAGAGGAGGCTGAAAGGTGATTTTATTGCTGCCTACAATTTCTCATGAGGGGGAACAGAGAAGGAGGTGTTCCTCCAGACTCTTTTTTCTGGTGTCCATTGAGGGAATGGCTTAAAGCTGCATCAGGGAAAATTCATACTGGATATTAGGAAAAAGTTCTTCACTGAGAGGGTGGTCGAGCATTGGAACAAGCTCTCAAGGGAAGAGGTCATGGCCCCAAGCCTGACGTTGTTCAAGAACTGTTTGATCAACACTCAACTTTAAGGTTTAACTTTTTTTAATGTGATTTAACTTTTAGGTTGCCCCATGTGGAGGCAAGAGCTTGACTCAATGGTCCTCATAAGTCCCTTCCAACTCAGGATACACTATGAATCTAAAATTCTAAGTACCAGAACTTTCAGGCACTGAGTTGTCATTCCTTGCCTTTTAGTTTCTAGATACTTCTGAAAAATAGAGCTCCAAACTCTTCTCACTCTTGGTTTGGAAGCTTGGGCATTTGGGAAGACTGAAGGATTAAGACACTAAAACTCTCAAGTGCTGTGGAGGCCTAATTATTTTTACTAAAATTTCTTTTTTTAAGGACATTGGCTTCAGTTCTGTAAATATTTGTATAAAGGTTTAACCTAAGGTCTTCCAAAAGAAATGTACTGTGGCTGGACAAGATACCATAACCCTTTGATCTAACAGAGAATATCAGTTCCTTCACACAGTTTTATTTATTTAAAATCCCCTGCCCTTTCATTGAATTAATCTTCTATTTAATTGCCCTTCCACTGAAGGAAAACAAGGCATGTTCTCTACTATCTGCCAGCTTACTGTAAATACACTTTGTAGAGTATGGTACCTTTTGCATCTACACACACAAAAACACAATCAAAGTAGACGCAGCTTTATTACCAGGTGACATGGAAAAGGGCACACCATGCCAGGCCACGGTAGTGAACAGCTGTAGCCTCTGTAACAACCACCACTCCCCATGAACCCACCCCTGCCTCCTGAAACAGGAGAGGCATCCTCTGCTTTTAAAGTCCAGAGGACACAAACGGGGTAGATAATGTAGAGCTGCTCCATTGCAAAGACACTTTAGTAAAGATTTGCTTCCAAGCCTTAGCCTTTGAACTGCTAATAATAATGATGACAACAATAATGAAACCTATTTGCTAATCTTTACATATATTATGAGACTTTTTCTCAAAAGTTTTCTGTAAAGCTATCCTGCACAATTTTCTGAACAGCTTTTAAGTCTTTTGTGTCCATGGTTCTGCCTTAAGAGCTTACTATAGACTAGGATTTTCAGAAATCTGTAGTAAATAAGGAAAAATAATGCCCAGCAGCCACAGTGAGCCAAAATAGCATAGACTCTTCTTATTTACATATTTTTCTACTTTACACTGTATTTAATATTATATCAGGGTCTTGTAGTTGCATTTTTTACACATCTATTTTACCAGGAGATAAGTTTTGGAGATGTATTTGGTTCCTTCACAGCAATATCTGATCCTTGATCTCTGTGCAAAACTCCCATTTGTGTTTATGGGAATTTAGTGATGAAGTGAGAACTACAACTAATTATATAATAAAATACAGATATTAAAAAATATCTTAACAACAGAACACTTACATGACAGTGTGTGAGCATGTGCATGTCCATATGCCAGAACCAACATTTGTTTGTCCGAATTTGAAAAATTAATAAATGAGATTGCTAGAACTAAGTGATTACGTTCATTTTGCCTGATAAGATAACCCTTCTAAGAGAGCACTAGATTATGTTTTCAGCTACTGAGTGCCTGTCTAAAAGTAACCTACCAATCCAGTGAACTGGTTGAGCTACGTAGAGAGGCTCACATGCTATGACTTATGCTACCATTTGAAGTGGGTTACATTCATTCCTGCAAATACACACATATTCAGAGCTTTAGGATACACACTCAGAAGAGACCTATAAGATTCTTCCAGTGACAGCAGGCCAGTTCCAAAGCTGTAGACCTCTCATGGACAAATACATCAGAGCATCAGAACAAAAGGAGCTTCTGCAAGCAGACAGGGTACCTGTGGAAAGGACTACTTTCAGTTGGTACATGAGGGACAGTGAGCTCTGTTTAGGCCTATATCTGCAGTAAATTTTCCAGAACTCTTGGAAAAAAAAAATAAACCAAACAACTTAAAGTGTATCAAATGGGCTAGACATATATTGGATACAAGTTGATTTTTCTCCCTTGTAGATCTATTTATGAAAACACATGCACCACGAACAGATGCATCCAGAAATTTGTTGCCTGAGGATGAAATAATAGTAGACGATAACTCTTCCAGAAAGAACTGCCTTTGCACTGCGTTGAAACTCAGTGGTCACCTTTCTAGCATTGAATCAAGAAAGAATTTTCTGTTTCAACGTAGGCTACATATGATAAGGAAGCACCAAATCCCAACATTATCTCCTAAGCTTCATCTTCTGTTTATAGTGATCAGAGGAAGGATGAATAGAGTGTCAAAGTCTTTCAGCACCTCAGAAGTCCAATCTGACACCTGCAGAATCCTGACAACATGGAAATGCTTCGAGTTTTTGTGTCTTTGCGCTCTAGAGATGCTACAAGCGCTTTCCTGGCCAGACACTTACTGAATGCTATGTACTGGTTGCTTCAGATACCCTTCAGATTTTCCTTTCTGTCTTCCGTTTGGAGATCCCTCTTGGAACGCATTTGAAATACGGGATCAGCTTCAATATGTGGTCCTCCTTGCACTGCAATTAACAGCTTACAAGAATCAGAAAAAAAGCTACTTCTCCTTTAATTTTCCTGATGAAGTTAGGCTTCTGGTTCTTCAATGGTAGGACTTATTGCTTGAATAATTGCAACATGTGCCAGACTTCCAAAACTGCCTACCCAATGACCATAACTGCCAAATACACACAGAAAGTGGAGGAACAAAGAAGTGGGTAGGTAATCTGCCTGTGTGTGCAGTTGCAGTAGCAGTTGCTCATACACGTTGCATGAATGTAATTTTACGTGTGCAATTATGGAAATCAAAACCTAAGCTTGTACTGAGAAATGTAGATACCTCCCTAACTGAAAGTGATGCCAGCTCTACTCTCTACTTCCAACTGACTGAAGAGCTTTTAAACCTCTTTCACTACATTGAGTCTTCTAGCTGTCCATGCACACTGTGTCTTATAACATTATTCAATTGATCT
>VZZY01008365.1:140333-197523 GCA_013400335.1 Eurystomus gularis
TTTCCCCTCCGTCCCCTCTCACAAGCGGTAAATAAAGCTCATTTCCATGTCTTTGCAGAAAGTTGCTGCCGTACTAGAATAGAAGCCGGGCTTACCTAGTTTGGCAGGGTATGCAAAGTAGGATTGGCTGTATCAATTAGAGAATTATCTATTTATGAAATGTCTAGCTGCAATGAAAAGAGCTGGTACAATTATGAACTGTTGTCTTGACAACTGGGAAGGACTGATTGGATCATTTTATCAGTAGGGTTGCTGATTTCAAAAGCAAGCTGCCGAAAATAGTAAGGGACTTGGGCTTCAGAAAAGGGATTTTTTTTCTTCTTCTTCTTCGTCTTAGCTAGTAGGGAAAAATGTAAAGGGGGTGGGGAGAGGGAAAAGGGTTTCGCCAGGAAAGGTCCGTGATGCAGATTTATTGGCAAAAAGCCAGAGTTGCTATTGTAAATTTCCTCGCCGGTTTCAATGTCAACCCAAGCTCGTATTTGAACCCGGAATCAGGGCAAAAGCATTATCACTCTGTCACTTTGTTGCCAGAAGTGGAATTTTTTTTTTTGTTAATATTTTACTGTTACATCTGACAGGATTTCACATTTTCTGTAGCCCGCCTTTAGTACGTTGAACTGCCAGACAGAGAAATTAATACCCTGAGTGACTGTATTTTAATTAAGCAATTTCATGCAAATTACAAATTTTAGATTGCCAAATAATATATTGCACAAAAATTGTAGGCTGGCTGATCTGATATGCATGGAGTATTACTCTTCCAGGCGCTGTGCATACATGGGAAAATGAACAAAAATGCTAATTTCCAATCTACTATGCAAACGGTAAAAGATGCCTATTTAGATACATATGCTTTCCTTAGGAAGGGTAAACAGTTCTTTAATTTAATATAGCTGACACTTGAAGATGTGTTTTTCTCTTTCACAAAGATAATTTTTGCACTGAACAAGTAAATGAGAATTCAAGTAGAAAACATCTTGTTAATGGCGACTAATAAAAACTAATACTGCATGCAATATAATGATATTAAACCTTGTAACTGGTACATAAAGCAAGACCATTCCTATTGTTGCTCTGTCAATGAGCACCAAATACGCTCGCATATTAAATACGCGCTGCCCGGCCGGGGACGTTGTTAACCCTGCGTGTGGCCGGCGGAACCATCTCCGAGGGCCGGGAACGGACGGGGGGGGGCTGGAGGCACGGCCGCGGCACGCTTGGGGCAGGGCAAACTCCCCTCTCGGCCCCGGCGAAGAAGGGCGAGCACCGGGCGGGGGATAGGTCCCCGCTGGCCGGCAGCCCGGGCCGCACCGGCGGAGGCGGNGCACGGAGCAAGTGCCCCGGGGCAAGTGCCGCAAGCCGGGGGCGCGGGTGGGTGCGTGCGGGGGGACGGGGAGGGCTCTGCCCGCGCAGCGGAGAGGGCGAGCGGCACCGAGGTGTCCGCCCGCCGGAGAGCTCCTCGCTGGGCTTTGGCGCTCTCTCAGAGGGTGATCTGAGGGATAAGCAGCTGCGGTTCCACAAAGCTGCTTAAGATAAAACTTTGTACGAGCCCTGGCATCCTCCCCTGAGCCTTTTATCTCCGGGGCTACTCACTCGGGTAAAACCATCACGGCTTGCCCCTGATTTTTCCTTCTGTGTTAAACGATTTGATTTCCCAGCTCCACGAACAAACAGCAGCGTCTCTGCAGGAACCAGCTGAGGCTTCCCAGGTGCTGTGCACAATTCACCTGGTTGCAAATTTAGCAGTCCTAAGCACAGGACTTAAAATTGTACCTGGAAGTGGGTGGGTACACTTGCGAGTCCTGAGCATCTTAGCCACATTCAATGGTTAAGTGGGCTGAACACAACAGAACTAAGGTGTAGAGCACTGATCTGAATTCTAACCACACTGTAGTTCATATTTTCCCCTCTTTATACCTCCTTTTTTTCTTTTCTTTTTCCTTTTTTTTTTTTTCTTTTTTTTGAGGGAGGAATAGGTAAATTTTAAAAACAAAACAACCCAGTATTTCAAAGTGTAGATAGTTTAGCCCTGGAACTAATACATACTAAATGCCTTCTCCTTTTTATTCCCATAGGATTTAAACAGTGTGTTCCGGCTTTGTGTAAGAGTCCAGTTGTTGGTTTCATTGGAAACAGAGGACTGGTTGTTGGGGTGAAGCATTATTCACTGCTGGCCAAGTATATTTTACTTTACAAGACTTCTGCTGCTGTTGTTGCGAAGTTCTTCCAAATTTAAATCAGATTTGGATTTAGGTTCTCTGAGAAACGTATTCCTGTTTCGTGGTAAGAAGAGAAATATTTATTGTCACGTTCATGCTCTGAAATTCATGGAAACAACAGACATCTGTGTATTTTTTGTGCATAATTTAATGCAGAATTTGAACACTATTTTTACATGAGATTTCAGTGAAAGTGTCAGCATGTCTTTAGTCATTTATGGCAAAGATGTAGTTCAGATTGTTGGAAGTAGGCAAAGTTCAGAGGCCCCAATATTAGAAAAGTGTTTTTCCACCTTCTGGGGGGGTTAGGATATAAGCAGATTGTTCATAACCAGTTGCAGCAAAGCTGTGTTATATTTTCAGTTACAGTAACAGTACTGGTCCATATTAAGCTGATGTTCCTGAAAGCAGCCTGAATCATTACATACTCATGCAGAATTTTTGGTCTTTATTGTCCAAGTGCAATTTCAGTGCTGTGATTCATATACTCTCTCTGCTTGTAAAGCAATAAAAATTAACTGGAGCTTTCTAAGCAGAATTTTCCATTGACATCACTGGAGAATCTGCTTTAAAACTGATGGTATGGCCAATGGAAAGTAGGCTAAGCGTGAAGAGAAATATCTGGATAAACTATAGCATCTTCTTTAAGAAAAAAAAAAAGAGCAACCAACAAGCAGTTTTGCTCTAATTAAGTGCTAGTCAAACAGTTCCTTTCAAATAACATAATAAAAATATTTTGGCAATTTTCTTCATAAAATAATAAATAGTGAGGTTTTCTGTTTGTTTGTTTTATAATCAATAAAACAGTTTCGTTTTTGGTCAAATAATATTCTGGGAATTTCACCACCAGCTGTCAAGCAGTTTTCTGGAATGGTTTTTGTTTCGTTATTCAACCAGCTTGAGGGTTTTCACTCTTGTGGTACTTGGCAGGGTAGATATTTTCAATACCTGCAACCGACCATCTTATTAACTGTGAAAAATTTCACTTGAACAATAAACAGTGTTCTGCCAAAGAATCACAGCAACATATTCCAAAGTACATTACTCAATCAAAAATCTTGGGCAACATTCATATGACCTTTGCCTGCTTTCAAAATGCAACATTAATGCATCTTTTTTCCTCCAGAATTCTCCATAGAGTAGTATGGTTTGGTTTTTAAAAGATAACCCAAGAGTTTCAGCAAAATAGTTACTATACTTAGGATAATGATATTCAAAGTGACTCACCTTGCAACCTTTACACACATGAGCGGTTAACTCTTACTTATAAAACGACAACAAGGACTACTTGTATATATAAGGGTTGCAGGGTCAGACTCAAAGGCCCCCAATATGACAAAGCATTTAAGAGCAGGAATTACTCTGGTCTTTTGCTCTATAGAGCAGGAGTGCTGAGCTGGGGCCATAACTGAGGTGGTGCCTGATGTTCCTGGAGTTAAAGGGATTCATAGAAGTCCTACTTTATGTTTTCAGTGCAAAATTAGGAAAGTATCTCAAAAAAAAAGGGGAATATGTGAGAAATAAGGAGGTAAAAATATATTAAAATGGGAAGAAGGGATAGTAATAAGGACCTTACTTCCAGATCTTTCAGGCAGATTTCTCCAGGATCAAGGAAAGCTAACAAAGAGGTTAAGCTCCTTGTACAGCTCACATATATTGGGATTTCTTCCAATGAGACTTTTGCCATTGACACCAAACTTTCTCACAGAAATTAATTTGTTTGTCCCAACTTTCTCTAGGAAAGCATCCCAACTTCAGCGGGGGATTTCAAGACAGAAACAAAAAGAGCTTTTCATCATAACCCCCTGCCGTAGGCAGAGCAGGGCACCATCTGATCCATAGGTGGAAGCAGAACTTTGATCTATCACATTTGAGATAGGTGCCCTAATCACCACTCACTAGACTGTGCAGCACTCTCTTTTTTTAAAAACAGAACAACCTAAACAACCTAATTTTATTTTCATGGGGAGTGAAAAAAAGTTTAAAAATATGTAAAGGCTTCATGCAGAGGAACTTTTACTTTCCTGCCAGCCCTTCCTATACAACTTGGAAATCTGAAGAAACCTGATACTTGCACAAAAGATTTTCAAAAGAACAAGATTTGGCCCCTGTGAAACTGGCAAAATATTTTGCAAATGTTTTCCATTTGAATGACTGAGTTGCTCAAAGTTTAATAAATGGTGATAGAGTTTTTACTAAATAAAAACAAATATTAAAAGACAGGAGTATTAATTTTTCCTATATTACAGAAACACAGTTTGCACCATCAGGTGCAAATCTGCACCATCAGGTCAATATTTCCATTCCAAATCTGTTATCCAGGGATATGTAACTTAGCCATAAACATTCATTCAGAACTGCAATATGACATAGGAATGCATCAAACTTCAATATAGCCTTGGATAATTTTTAAATGACAGAAAGGCCGGCAAATAAGACCATTCATTTTGTATACTTTCAATTAAAAAGGTAACTCCCACTGTTTAGGCAGCCTACGTTACTGAAGACTGTGGTTGTGGTACCTAAGTAGAAAATCAAGTACGAAATAATTTTTTTGTCTCTCCTACTTATGTATATTTAGTGTGTTAAAAAAAACGCAAATATTTATACGTCATTTTTAGCGTAGATTTTGGATAAAATTCAGTTGTGGTAAAAGTTATTGCATCCCCTGATGACATCAACAGAGAGATGACTCTGGTCACTGTACCTTTTATATCTGTGTTTAGGACCTAGATAAATACAAATACTAGTGTTAGGGACATTATTATAAACAGCTGGGAGATAAGAGACTCTCAGGACCTGAGATTATTTTGCTGTTGCTGGATGGAGAAAACCCAGTCTGTGCCCTGCTAGCTCAAAGCACATCTTTAATAATGCATTGGAACATGGAAAGAAACTTCTTCCTGGAACACTTATCTGGAAACATGGCAAGCAGCACCGGCTATTGCCATTGTTTCCAAACTACAGGACAGCAAGTGGGAGAGTGGCTCAGCCTTAGGAAGCCCAGTAGCATCCTCTTGGCATTAGAAGCTCTCCCTTATTACGTTAAGGGCAGAGTTTCTGAGACTCTGGAGACTTGCCCAGCGTGGTTCCTGCTGGGCATCCCTCCACACTGGGGAAGGTGAAACATGATCCCCAAGAATGACAGCATTCCTCCAAGTGAATTACAAAAGCTGCCCTGCCTGCTTAAGCCATGGAACGGCTGGAAGCCTTGGAAGGGACGAAAACCAGGGAGCAATAAAAATCTGGCTAAGCTTCACATCTAGGCTGTCAGGTAGGAGGGGACCCTCTGGAACTCCAACTCAGAATAATGAAGAGCTAGGGGATGACAGGGTTTTTCCTCTTTCTAGTGCAACGACATTGCCAGTGGGTGCTATCTTTCTTGAAGCCAATACAGTTGCAGCCATCTGGCCGAAATACTGTAGAGTTTGGGGTTTTTTTTGCATTTACTGACCACTAGTCATTCTGAAGTATCAACACCATTTCCTTCTGTTAAGCTACTCATTTCTTATCAAGCTAAGCCAATGCTGGAAATCATGCTCATGCAGATTTTCCTTCTTCTCTGATATCATCATTCAAAGTTCCACTCTGATGAAATGCTAATAACCGAACAGGCCTTCCACCAAAGATACGCATTCATATGCATTTTGAGACATAATTCATGGCACCGTATGACATTACCCTTACCACTAAGATGATTCACTGCTACGGGAAATAAATACCAGTGTTTAAAAAAATCTCTCCTGATTTGTTGAGAAGTAACTACAGGCCCTGAAATTCCTTTGCATCACACTGCACAAAAGGAGCCATTATGTTAATGCTATAACTATGGGTCCAGGTGAGAGGAGAAAAATGAGAGATTGTTGGAAAAACGGTCTAATGTGTAACACCTGTATACGCATGAGTCTCACAGCTACTAGCACAGACGCAGGTGACTGGGAGAAGAGCATGTGCTTGAGCAGTGCAGATCGAAGCTAGGGAAAAATTATCTGTGTGCAGCAAGTCCCTGGCAAAGCAAGATACCAATATTGATATTATTACTGATTAATGCACTGTCAACTCCTCTGCAGATTCCAGGTAGTTTTGTTGGCAACATCGTAAGGCCAAAGAGTTCACATAAGATCCAAAAAGTTCACAGAAACAGCAGTGCAATGAGACCCACTGTTGTGAGCCTATCAAAAGTGTTTCTCACAGGTATATTTATTTTGCTGTTTCAACCTTTTCCCTGCTTTTCCACTGTCAAAGTGAAAAAAAAGTGAGAAAAAGGAGAAGGAAAGAACTGAATAGTGCAAAAAGAAAGGACAGAAGAAGGTAACTGCCTGCACTTTCTGTTTGGTCATTGCTGTTGAAAATAACAGTATTTGGCAACACACAGAACCTTTCAATCATTGTTATTCACTGTACTTGAAGTTTGCTTCAGTAAAATGTTTCAGATTAAAATGTCAATGTTTATGCTATACTGGACCCAGATCTATGGGTTTAGAAATATTTTTCCATGGGTTCCTGAACTCCACACATTCTTCATTCTGCATGGCTGCAAGCCATGCCTCATAAAGGTGAGAATGTGGCATAACCATACAGACTTAAAACCACAGTTCTTTGTGGTATGCTTTTCAGTTTTGTGTAAGGCCAAACGCATGGCCAAATTGTAGCTGCTTTAGTCGGTTCTGTGGGCTGACACAACCCAAGTAAGGAAAGTCCACAGAATTTGGACTTCAAACTAAAACGTACATGTTTTTCAAGCACAGTTTATGTTCACAGAAGCTGTAATAATATGTTTCACCCATTCAAGTGACTTTGATAGGAACTTTATATTTAAAAAAAAAAAAAAAAAAAGAGTTTCAAGCTGTTTCAAAGTCCAGTCAGAGGATAACGTGTTATGATGGGTAGCACGGTTGGTAGTGATTTCTGTATTTTAACACATCACATAATCATACAGTATTTGATGAAGTGAACTACTGCTCCTTATACTGCAGAGTACTGCTGCAGCTACTGTTGCAAGTAAGGTGAGATGTTATCAGACTAAAAGTTTGAGTTACTCTTCTGTATTTCTGTTAACATATGAACAGCAGCCACTTCTGTGAAGAGAAACAAAAGAAAAAGATGCAGTATTTTTAAGTTAAGCCAATGAGTTTTTAAAACTCTAGTAATCTGTTAAAATTTTCCAATGCTATATTATTTTATAGTCTTTTAAAATGTTAATTTATTAGCAACACCTTAAACTTCATCCTTTGTGAATGAATGGAATCAGTATTAGGCAAAATGAGATTTCATATGACAGTTTAATTTCTCTTTTTATGTTTGAGTCTTCTTTGCTTTTACTTTTCTAGTTTCTAATCAATTTCCCCAATACTTTCCTCAATTTTGTGAATGTAACATTAAAATAATTTCACATTTAATTAAATTATAAAGCTCCAGTTAGAACTTAACATCCAGTAAATATAATTTAAATAAAGCAATTATTGCTGAAAGGTAATTTTTATGTATTTCTTCTGAAATAGATGCTGGCATATTTATTCTGGCTTCTAGAGTGAATCATTTCCATAATCACAAAACAAAACAATATCTCTAAGATTAATTTGTGGTATGAATTGTTAAATGATTGGTTTGGTTCTAACTTGTGCCCTTTTGAATGCCTTTGCTGCAACTAGTTGCCACTGCTGTTTGTCCCAGTGAAAGTATCAAAGGATTGATAAATGCAAAACAGATGAGGAAGTCTGCTATTATACCTTCTCCTCACCTACATACTGCGCATGTGTACTTTCCTAATTAAACTTAATCCCATATCTTCTCTGTGAGAACTTTCCATTCACACTGAACCCATCTTCACTAGACACACCAACAGCCCGTGGCTCAGTTCTCTTCCCTGTCCCCTGTGCTATTCTTGGAAATGAGGGCTATTCTGTATTGCTTTCCATGTCACATATGTTACTTCACAAACCCCACTAATCTTCCTTTCTGCTTCTTTTGTCAAGACACAGATTTTCTCATCTTTCTTTTCCAGTTGAAAAGATCTTGAGCTTCTCTTTCAACAAAATCATGTGTCTGAAATACCTTGTCACAATCACGGGATGAGTAGCTTCTCTCTCACTTTGCCTCTAGTTCCTCCTGTCTCCTTCAACTGTGGTCATTGAAGAAATGTCTGAGTTGGATGCGGAGATTTACATGGAGGATGAGCATTTTCTCCCACTCTTTACTAAAAATTGCTTTTAACCCAATGGAGTGGCATCTCAGAACCCTTCTTTTGCACTAGCTCCCATGAGACCCAGACCTTTCGTGAGGGTAGGATCTCACTTTGAGGCTACAATGCACCTGCCTTTTCCTCCAAGAATTGGAAGAACCGGATTATGTTCATTCTACTCAGGAAAAAGGGAGGTAATTTCCTCTAATGCTGCCTAAGTTATGTCTGTAGAAAAAGAGGGTTTTGCAGTGTGCTACTGTGTAACAGCCCCTTCAATAAAATACAAAAATCTGCAGACTTCCTAATCCTTGCACAAGCATTTAGCCATCAGTGTTTTACTGCTTCTAATAGGAGTCCTTCAAGTAAATCTCTACACCTTTCTGTAATAATCTACACAAGAAGTAATGTTCTGTAATGCCATTCAATCTCTATTTTTATGTCATGCCACAATCTAATATTCTTCAGTCCATAACAAATACACCTTCAGAAAATAGCCTGAGATGGGACAGAATAAGATCCATGATCAAATGAGAATCACTCACTGAAACAGAATTCTTTCCAATGGGTTGATAAGCCAGACCATGAGAATATAAAAAGTGCAGGGATGGTTTGTGCCAGGTACAGTCTCTAGTGGAAGACTTGGCTCTAAAAACCCATGAGAAAAAGAACTCATTCTATCCACTGAGTGGAAAAATAAAAGCCAAGGTACCTGAAAGAAAATGGAAGCTACCTGAACTTTACCCTTCATTTTATTTGCGATCAAGACCGCCAGTGAATGGCTGTAGAGCAAGCCTCAAAATGTACAGAAAAGTGAAATGTTCAGCCAAAATCAGAGAAGTTTATAGGAAAGAAAAGGCACTGATCTACAATCTTCATTCAGTCTCACAGAGGCTGTCTACATGGTAGGGGACATTAGAGTGAGTTTAAAAACCAGCCTAGAGAGCAAGCTTTTTAATGCCAGGGTCTCCACCACTTTCTGTGTTTCATCTGGGATGCAAGAAGCAAGATGAAATGTTCTGAAGTAATTGACTGAGGATTTCACCAGGAGGTCTTTTGCAATTGAACTTCTGAACAGAAAATAGAGAGATTCACCATAACGCTGCTTACCATCACAGAGAATGGAAAAGGCTGTCACAGGGAGATGCACAGGTTTGGTACACGTTCTGCTGAGGTGAGATATAACAGCGGTCATCAAGAGGCCTACCTATGAGGAGTTTAACATCCCATTAGCACTGGTAGGTGTGGGGTGTCTGCCTCTATCACGTACCACTGCTGAAGCCACACAGCTGGGAAACTCTTTCTACCCACTGTCCACTTACACTGGGGCTACCTATGACTGGGTAAAACACAAGTAAAAAAAATTACTAAATTAGAAGAAACACAAAAATTAGAAACCTGGCTTTTTCTGTAGATTGAATGACCTACAAGAGGCAACCCATTCTCAGGAGGTAGAGGACAAGTCTCCACAGTAAATGCTAATCAACAACCATCTGTGGAAAATAGATCTTGGCAAACTGATTTGATGTACTTATGTACTTACTGTTTGGTTGAGAATACTATTAATTTCAATAGATACAAGCTCAGATAAGATACTTGACTTACCTCCATAGTGTCCTGAGACTTTCTAAAGTTACAAGTAAGGGCCAAGATGTCAAAAACAAACAACCAAAACCCTAACAAATGGTAAAAATTGCAGAGAGTGGGTCACTGGTACAAAATAACAAACTGCATTGCTTAATTGTTCAGATAAATAAAATGTATGTTTGGAAACGGCAAATATGAAGTCACACACACAAGAAAAATGCAGATTATACTTGGAAAATGAGAAAACTCTCCAAGAGAAAAAATGACCATGAAGATTGGCCTCGTGTTGGATCTACATCCTGGAGCTTTCAGGTTGTTAAATTTTCTTTTTCATGGTTAATAGAATCCTCTTTTACAGATGTTGCAACTTAAGAAGCAGAAGAAAAGAAGTTTGTTGGGTTTTTTTAGCGTATCATAACTATTTAAATATTTGTCTATTTGAACTTTCTAAAATAAAGGAAATCCATTGAAAAGTTACAGAGGTTTAGGGAAAAGCCTGGAAAAGTAGATTGAAAAATACATCTTCCAGTGAAAAATTCAAGAGACTTGGTCTACTTAATTTGTCAGGAGATAATATCAGTCCTTAAGTATCTACATGGGAAACAGAAATTTCATAACATGGCTCTTCAATCGAGCTAACAGAAGTATAATAAGATCCAACAGTTTGACAAAATTAGGCTAAAACTTTCGTGGGGTTTGACAATGGGGTTAATGAGCCACTAGAACAATGTACTGAAAAGTTCTATGGATTCATTGAGGAATTTTTCAATAACGCTGCTTTTTTTTTAAGACTTTGCTGTGTTTCAAACAGGTTTTATTTCAGAAAAGTCCGTCAACCTTTTTAAACAGGAGGTCAGTCCGTATGACCAAACTGTTCTCCATGAGCTCTACATTCTGTAGAACTCATGATAAAGCACTTAGTGCACAAATGTTTGGACATTTAAAAAAAAATCAGTCTTCCAGGACCTGCGATGATAGCTGCAGATTGTACATAGACTTTCTAATTCAGATCAGTTCAGATGAAACAGTTCAATAGGTAGCTATGAAACAGCTGCCCCAAATCACTTGATACACAACAAAATAGCAAAACAATGCAGGTTTTCATTATCTGAGTGTCATGAGTAGTGGATATACTAAACAAGCAAGCTGAGTGAATGCTTCTTTATAGACAGCAAAATCTAGTGTGGAAGCTTGGCTGATGAATCTCACTGCGATTTTGCTCTGGGCCTAGGGGATACTATCAGATGTTTCTAACTAAAGGACTCCAAAATGATACAGAAGCCCAAGCTACTAAGAAGCAGCATATTAAGAAGTGTCAAGAGAATTATGTTATTTTGCTTAACAGTTAAACCTGCATTTCTACTGGTGAACTCAGATGAGCTCCAAAACAGCACTTAGGTGGTCAAACCACAGTTTGAGCAAATTCCGGCAATTAAGAGAGTGATCTCCAAAACCTCCCCACCTAACTGGTATCACACCAGAGGCTGCAGATACCTACACTTTTATTCAATAAACAGTTCTTAGCATGAGGAATGAGAATTCTGCTAGGTTCAAGAGCACTGCCATCATTGGATGGTGCATAGCAGCTAGGCAACTAGCCATTTTTAAGGCCATTTGGGTTTAAGGCTTTTCTCTGTTTTTTCTCATTGTGGTTTGCCAGAGTTGTGGGTTTAGCTGGCTTGAAACAGAGAATGCATCTCAGATTACCCACCTCTTAGATGACTGCTCTAACAATGAGCCTATTGTACAAAAGACTATTTATTTTTCCAAAGAATTGAACATGTCTGTCACTTATAACTGGAGGGCTGACCTGGTTACAAATTACAATATGCACATCTGGCACGTGAATCCCATCTGTACAGAAACTCCTTATTCTTGGATAAAGACATCATCTTGGACACCCCCTTGTTTGATATTTCATATTAGGGAGAATTAACATTTCCTGTTCATTTTCTCATACCCACACCTTCTCTACCTTAATTGGATGTGCAGAATATCATACATCCCAGAGTTAAGTACCAAATTCCTGATTTAACAGAAGGAAACCTTGAATATCATATCCCCTATGTCCCAGTTGGGCTTGGGCACACAGTGATCATATGTGATGAAATTGGTCAGGGCATATCAAGGCAAGTTGGCCAGCAAGGACTGCATTGAGAGAGGGTGGAAAGAAAGAGAAAACACTTCTTGGAATCTATCACAAAAGTGATCTACATTAAAAAGCAACAACAACAAAACGACCAAACAAATAAACAAAAATAACTAACCCAGAACCTCTAAACTAAACAAAAAAAAACCTAAGCAAGAAAAAACCTCACACATCTTTTCTCCTTTTTGCTAGGTTATTTTTATTCTGGGTCATCCATTCTCCATCCAGTTCAGAACATCAGGAGTGATGGGGCTAAGGGCTGCCTAAACTGGTCATCTAGCATGGTTACTGAACGAGAAACACAACTATTCTGTAAGTGGAAGATCAGATTATCAGCAGTCTTCCATCTATTCAATTCTGACTTTAAAAACTCCATGGGATAAAAAGAATAATCGTGAAGCTATTCTTCTTAATCATGCCAAGTCAAGAGCAAGATTCTAGCAATAACTACAGAAATCAAAGTAATATCATATTGATAAAAAAAATGGAAAAGGCAGAGGAAATCAGGCCCCAAAAAAAGAGGATATTGTTCCTTGGGAATCATGGGAAATTCTGGACATTCTTGTAAATCTAAACTAAGACATAATAAAAGAAATAATCACAACTTTGGGCTTCCCATGAAGACAGGAAGATTCACAGAAAAGCCACAAGTTAGCTTCACCTCCTAATTTGGTCATTCCAGAGGGGGACTGTAGTTCCAAGTGAGGACTGAGAGGAAAAGAAAAACTGGAAAAAGTAATAATTTGATCAGTGTAGTAAACGGGTTTTCTAACCATTATACAAGAAGGGAGTCTATCAGGTGGTCAGATCACTCACAGTGCAAGTGTACACTATGTACTTGTTTTCATAAAGAAGTAGTAGAAACTTGTTGCTAGACCAAGGTGAGATTTTTTTTGTAAGAGTCCTTTTCCAAGGGAAAACTGTGAAGTTCTTCAGTAGAAATTACTTCAAAGAAGCATACAGATGCTTCAGCAATATGTACAACGTATTTCAATGATGCACAACTGATTTCAAGGTTTTCTGAACAATTTTGACTTTTCTTCTGAGCATAACTTCCTACTTCTTTGCAACTACAAATATATAAAAGATCAACAGTGAACAAAAACCTTTTGATATGAGTTATGCAGTTTTTAACATTTTATTTCCTAGAAAATTTAAGTATTTTTTTTCATCACAGCTCTTTTCCTTGCTATACACTCTGTTATAGAACAGAAAATTATTGAGGAGCTGAGGAACTTTTCATTAAATGGAAAGCTTGCATACCAATCAAAAGTAACAGTTACTGTTTTGTGATGTTTAGAAGATTTTGAGTGTGCCAGTTTATTAGGGATAAGTCATCTGGGTTTTTGGTGTTCTAGTTTTCTGACCTAATGTGTGCATATGATCTCTTTTTACCTTGAATGGATATGGTAAGAACAAGGAAGAAGTGACCCTGAGGTAATTCCACTTACTAAACTGCTGTGGAAGCACCACTGGGTATGTCAGCATCGCACAAGGCAGTGGAACAGAGAGAAACCCAGCCCAGCTCTGAGCGACCTGCTGCACACAGAGGGTAGTCCAGGAACCATGTCACTGTGTTGCTCTGTATGGGCTAATACAGTCATGTCTCGGCTGGGCTGATTAGCCCAGGCAGGACAAATTAATGTGGCCATGTTGTTTCTGGTGTTTGAACTAACTCTGTGGACAGCCCTGTTGTGCCCAGTTCTCTTCAGATTTGCATGAGCCATCCAAGAATGCCTCAAGCAGCATTGCTAAGAACTGTCATATGAGGTTTCTTCTGCATTTTTAGGGATGCTGGAGAACTCATAGGGAGGCACAATTATGCTGTGTAGGTGTTATTAGTGAAGGTTGAAAAACTGTGTCTTTCAGCTGGACTGGAAGTATGTGAAATCGTTTTGATTCATGCTAAAAAAAAATCACTTTGCACCAAATAAAAAAGCCTGATTTTCATAACACAGCACTGGCTTATACCAGAGGAGAGCAGCATTTGAAAGTGACTGAGATCCTAAAATACGGATAATCTCTTTCAGGATCTACACCCCTCAAATTAAGCCTGGCAGATAAGCATGAAATCTTAACTTCATGCAATACTTAATGTATAAACAGCATGGTAATCAGAGGACAAGGCTGCCACACGAAGCATCCTGTTGTGATGAAAACGTCTGTTGCTGTGCTCTGTCCTAACTGTAATTTCCTAAAGACTGGAATTTTCATGCCATATAGACCATGTTGTTATAGTCCTGTTGGAAGGAGATGAAGGCCCAAGTTGCCAAGGCCACATCACCAACCAGTTGCTTCACCATTTGCTAATAGCTTCCTGTTGATGACAAACCTAAGTGCATTACTAAATATAGTGATCTAAAAACTTGTGGTCATGTCTTTTCAACCAGAGAACCCTAAACCTGAACATTTTGCTAAAGAACATCATAAATATGAACAAGTAACACAAATAATAGTTATAACAATAATTGTGTGGCCTTCTCTCCCAAATAATCTGAATGTAATTTAAAAATGTCAAAAACTATGTGCAAGAATTATTTTACTTGCTGACCTGCAGTAGCATGTGGCAGTTTTAGCAGTGTAGAACAGTGACATTTCTGTCTTAAAAAGGGGAAATGTAGAATGATATATACAACTACTCACAATACTTGAACGTGCAGGAAGAAAATAATGATGACTCCTCTTGCAAACCAAAGAGCAGAATTTGTTTCCTAATGGTTGAGAAAAGTGCAAATGCTTTATTTAATTACTTAAAAATAGTCAAGTCTGGAACTACAGGAATCAGCCTACATTTGACACCACAATTAACAAATTGCATTTTAGCAATTGCTTATATCATAGAACCATAGAATCATTGAATCGTTTGAGTTGGAAGGGACCTTAAAGATCATCTAGTTCCAACTACCCTGCCATGGGCAGGGACACTTACCACTAGACCAGGTTGCTCAAAGCCCCATCCAACCTAGTCTTGAACACAGCCAGTGTTGGGGATCCTACAACCTCCCTGGCCAACCTGTTCCTGTGACTCACCACCGTCCTAGTGAAAAACTTCTTAATTTCTAATCTACTCTGTTCTATTTTAGAGCCATTACCCCTCATCCTATCACTACAAGTCCTCACAAAAAGTCTCTCCCCAGCTTTCTTACAGGCCCCGTTCAGATCCTGAAAGGCCACAATGAGATGTCCCCAGAATTTTCTCTTCTCCCAGCTGAACAACCCCAACTTGAGGAATCCTTCCAGAAATGTCCAGACCCTTCTTCAGAATAGAGAGGGTTCTCCCCTCATTCCCACCACTTGAGAATGGTTTCTTCAGTATTTTCTGGATCCCGTGTCCTTGTGGACACATATAGAGGTGATGACACACAGGACAACTTCCCAAGTGAGGGGATACGGGTCACTTTAGGAAGAGGAGCAATGGCATAGAGTGGCAAGCCTGTGGAGTAAATAACCTCCCCTGACAGCAGTTTCATTAATCATTGTGAGCCCAGCTGGGAGCCTGTTGAAGCCAATGGAAACCCTCTTCACGACATCATGGTGTTTTGGTTTTGTATTACTGAATCACTCTCATGTCCTAAGCTGTCCTTGGAAGCAGTTTGATGCTGTTTTATCAACATATCTGTTTCATTTTTTCTTGGAAAAAATTAAATATGCCCTTTACTGTGTTCTGTAAGATTCTTATATGAAATATAATTCAAAATACTTAAGTCTTCAGCAAAAGAAATGTGATTATGAACAAACACAAAACAACTTCTAAGTGTTGTTTAAATATGTGTAAATACATCTTTGTATTTACTTCAAGTTTGTTCCCCAAACTACAGTCACTTTCCTCTAAAAATTGTTATTATTCTTTGGCTATTCTTTTATTACAAAATTATTCATCCAGTTTCTGGTTAGAAAAGCTTTGCTGGAATGAAATGATCTTTCAAAACTGTGTACCTTTTTATCTTTCCAATATTAACTAACCACTCAGGGTGTGATCTTGTTGAAATCGGAGGATTTTCTATTATACAGGAGTGGAAATATTTAGCTTTTCTCTCCCCTTTCAGAAAACAAACCACATCCTGGAAAAAGAAATGTTTTACACAGAATTTATACATGATAAGAAATTCATTCCACAAGTGGAGTAAGACCTTTAAAAGACCTTTATCTACCTCACAGAATAAATTTGATATGCCTTACAAACCATTATGTGAACTCTTCCTCTCAGTGCATGCAGATGCAACTTTTTCTCCTAAGTGCTAACACCATAATTTCCATTCCAATGATGAAATCGGGTGTGGAGGGGAACAAGTTTATTGTAATGCATTTGTATATGATTACATACTAGACTGTAAAAATTTAACATTTATTTAGCTTATTTTAATAAGCTTTTCAAAACCTAATAAATCTGAGTAGCTTAAAACATCTGTTTGCTCTGGAAGATCATTCAGTAGGGTTGGGCATCCTGCTGGCGGGGCTGCTGAGACTGTTTAAAGAGCCTTGATACTCACAGTGCGTGTTACAAGACGGCTATTCTTTAGGAAACTTTTGATTTGCATAATTTGCAAACACAGGATATCAAGAGATTGAGCTTTACGTATGCAAACTGTTTCTCTAGTAGTTTTTCTGGGAATTTTGTTAACCAAGTGTATCAGTGATGCTTGAAAGGTGGGACCCCATTAACAATGCAAGATAAAAAAACACACAGCCTTTCTGTCCTGCTATTCCTGTATGGCTTCTGGCCCTTCTGACTCAGAGACATCTTCCCTGGTGCAAAATGTCCAACAGGGACAGGCCCTTAACATACAACTGGCACGATTTCCCAGGGATCTTACATTGATGAGCACTGGCCAGAGCAGATTCCAGTTTCATTTGTGTCACTTCTCTTTCTGTTTTGCCAAAGCCCACTGCTCTAAAACAACCCTGAAGTGCCCTCTTCTTTCTATTACTTTAGTGTGGTGAAGAAATATAGGGTGATGTAGGAGCTACTAATGCAAACTCATTTCAGCAAAACAATTCCATAACAAAAATGCGTCACTGGCCAGCCACCCACAATATAAAGCTCCTCTGAAGTAGTCGCATGATACAAATCAGCTGCAGCAGATTAGACACTGCTACCCGTGGAGTTTCCACACAGAGGACCTATAGAATTTTGCTTCCCTGGCCATGTTTAAATAGACAACACAATGGGATGGAAACCAGTTTTGCAAACATAAGGTGAGAAGCTTACATTTTTGTGGAGTTCATGTGTGTATTCACACAAAGGCAAGAAATTAAATAGGCAATTTCTAATTTTGATCTTTTTATAAAACTATGTGCGCTATTTGTCAGAAAACTTGACAAATGAGAACACACTTAAAATAATAGAGATAATTCCCCCAGCTTCTTGTTCGTATTTCTTGGTCAAAATCAGTGCCACAAAATTTACTAAATCCATATGAAAGGTTAAATGAAGAGTTTGGTCATGTACTTGTATCATAGAGCACTCTTCCTATGTGTTTGTAATACACAAGGATGATGTTTTGATGATTTCACTGAGAGGTTTAGTGTCTCCTTGATTTCACAGTAACTTGGTGTTTATTTTTTAAATGTTGGGTCCAAAAAACCCTCAAGTGACTTCTAGAAATTTCTGAATTAAAAGATAGCTTGATATGTCTGAAATTGGAAGGTAGTAATTAAGATACATTTAAAGAGTTTGGGGAAGAGGTTTGGATCACAGAATGAGAAAGCTGAAATAATGAAATAAATTATTTAATAACAAATGATCCCATTTTGCTAAGGATACAAAGACAAAACTTGTGACATAGGGAAAGGATGTGTTACCAGAACAATGAGGTCCTGGAGGTCTGATAGAGCCTAACTTCACTAATTTTTACACTATGTCAGTGGAGAGAGTTAGAGTGGCTTGGAAGCTGCCCTACATTCTATCAGGGCCAATCAAACAAGACAGATACCTGCAACACCCTCTGCATTTCTTTGATTTCCAGGGCAACTGGGAGACAGTGAAAGGTGGGATTCAAAATAATAGTGGGAACAAATGAAACTTAACCATTAGGATAACAGACTTAATGTATTTGCCCAGCAGACTGAGTGCAAATACCTCCCAAAACATTTACTGCTAGGTGCTTTTTATCTGGACTCTTTGTTGAAGCAGTGACAAGAAAGGCAGGTGGAAACAACTAAAGCAAGTTTCAGTATTTTCAAAAATGTATGTCCTAAACCAGTTCCCAGTATCAGTAGTAAAAGAAAATTAAACCCTTTTCAAAGTCAATGGGATGGTAGCAGATTGCTTCTCAAACTAGATTGACTCGCATGCTGTTTTCATCAATTTAATTCCAATAATGAATGTGCTTATACAATTTTTGCATATCTTGAGTGTATATATTTTGAGAAATCTCCTTTCCTTAAGATACTATGAGCCTGTTGCTTTTCTCTTATACCAAGCAGATCAATCGTTACACTGAATAAAGCTTGTGTGAGAGGAGAAACAGCCCCGATTTTCAGCAATACTCATAGCTTTATACACACTGGCTGCAGGAAATCTGCCTCTCTGACTCTTCAGTTTTAGCCTCTAATAGAGTCTCTCTTGACAATTTTCTGAAGTAGATGCCCTGAGACCTTGGGTCATGAGGCTTATTTCGCTTTGCAGGATTTGTCTTAGATGTGAATTCTGTTTGTTTCTTGGGTGTACCACCTACTTCTCCAGAGGAGTAGTGAGCTCCCAGAGCAGCTGAATCACTTCACATCCCAGTGAAGCCCACCAGGCACGATCCCCTGATGTGTGTCCACCTATTTAAGAAATCAGGGAATGTTATGATGAACAAGCTTTCTTAGATTATTTCTGTTTGGGAAGAAAGTGATAAAGCATTTTTTCCTTGTGCTATTTCCAATTGGAAATACCATGAGGAAGCATGTTTCTCATTATATTTCCTATTTGTTCAAATGTATTCCCATGCCAAGGGAAAAGTTGAATCAAAAGGCAGGCAATGCCCCAGAGTTTTCATGCAAGTAAATGGCAAGTGACAGCAAATTACTTCTCTCTTTTTTTCTTCAACCTTATTTTCCCCAAAATTGCAGAAAAGTTTTGATGCAAAATGAAAACAGAGTTATAGGTTGGGAAGCCTCCATAAAGCCTTACTCATCTTTTCTGACAACAAGCTTCTAGGTAATTTATGTAAATGGAACCCTGTATGCTTTCTGGTGTTAGCTAACAGAATTCAGTGAAATGGAGAGCCCAGGCTCTGGTCAAGCTTGATCATAGCTCACTCTGTCCTTATGCATTTGCTGGAAGACTGAATACGATGTTATGCTATTTCACTTTTTCTTTAGTCTCATCTTAATCAAAACTTTTTTGTTGTGTAACCAGTATAGTATGTATAGCGCAAAGCTCTTATATTTTGCAGCAAGGGAAAGCCTATTCTACAAGCAAGATTTTACCACAGAGCAGGAAAGGGAAAGTGAGCATCTCTTCTTGCCCTGATACTACTCATGATGGATACAGCCTGGGTTCTCTCCTCATCCATAAGTCCCACTCTCCCTTTTGGGACTGCAACTGTTTGGCATCATTATTTCTTTCTGTTAGTCACTTGGTTCTCAGGTGATGAAGCTTACTGTAGTAAACATCATGCTGCTTACCAGACAGTTCTATGTATATTATCTATATCTCACTGAAATAAAAAGAAGGATTTACATGAGATATAGAGAGTTCATTGGTGTCTCTTTGTTCAGTTGACCTTTTCTCTGAGTAGTAACTTAGGTGAGCTGAATTCATAATGACTGACAACATGGTTGATGTCACAAGATAAACACTGCAGGAGCCAACTCCCACCCCGTTTCCTCTCAGCCACTTTCCAAGGTGCAGAGAAAGAGACGCTTGCCAGTGTGAAAGACCAGTGGTCTCAACAAGGACTGAAGATAAAAGAGATAAACATTTCTGTGGGAAAAGGAGTGCTTCTCCATGTGGACAATCTCTTCACATTCTTCTTGGCACTTGTGCCTCTGCAGGGTTATCACAGTGTCTAGCAGACAAAATGTCAGCTCAACACATGGCTGTGAATGCAAGAAACGGATGTGTCATGGACGTTGTAAGCACTAAAGTGTTTTGTTTTGTTGTTTTGTTTTGTTTTGTTTTCAGGAAAAGCTTTCTAATAAAGAGTGTAAAAATTGCTGTCCATTCTGAGCCTTTATGTCTATGGAGGTATGCCTTTTCCACTTCAGGTCATTACTGGATTAACTTCAAAAATAAATAAAAAACAGGCTTCCATTGCCACAAAAGGGTAGCTTTGAGTTCTGTTTAATCAGGATTTGTTTGAGGGACTGGTGCGGGGTAGAGGGAAACAATGTGTTGTTTTATGAAGGTCATTGAATTATCTCTATGTCATAGGATTTTTAAATTTTATGTCTTTTTATACTAATGATAATGTTTGTTGCTCTTAATAGGCTTTTTTCCAATTCTTTCTTTCTCACATTTCCTAGTGACTGAAAGAGTAAGGTTGTCAAACCGGTAAAATGAAAAGTACTTATCCACATTTTGTTTTCAGTAGTCAGACAGTAATTTTTTTGTTATCTGGACAGTATTTTAACATAGACAACTTTTTCCTGCATGAAGACAGTGGTATAAAAAGAATAGTTTTACCAAACAGTGAGTATATTACAAAAGGGGAAACTGAGGCAGAAAGAGATAGATGATTTGTAATTAATTCAGCTCAGTGACAAAATCTTGAATTCCTTCTGCCTTAATAAGGGTTCAGAAGTGAATTTGTTACGAAGAAACAAGGCTTTTCTGTATTCTGAGTCATTTTTTAATTAAAGAGCAATATGAAAATATTGAATAATAAAATGCAAGGAATAATTACAATTGCAATAATAATCTATGCAAGCTTTACAATAATGGAGCACTGGATACATTGTCTCATGTATTTTTATGGTTAAAAATATTATCTGGACAAATAATGATTTTTTGATGCATTTTAGGATTCTAGTGTAGAAAAAAACCAAAGGAAAACGCAAAAGTAACTTGTCACTTAGTAATTCATGTGGAAAGAGACCTAGCCTACAAGAGGACATTGTCAGCTGAATGAAAGAGATTAAATTGATAAGAAAAAATAGAGGTCTGCTTCCTTCATTGTCTTGAAAAATACATTTGTTAGTCAGCTTTCCAACACAGAAAAGAGAATAAGACACTTCCTAGGACAGAAAGATTAGTAGTTGGAATAGCAGTCTTTCATGATAAACAAACCACGTCTTTTTACCCTTTTAGGATTTGAGAATTGCTCTCCAATTATACTTCCCTTTTATCAAGTTATGAACATGACTGAATGGTAACTTAAAGAAGACCTAAACTTTAACACAAAGCTTTTCATTTGTTTAATATCTGTTAGCCACACTCAGGTTTTAGTTGTAGATGCTTAGCTCTCACTTGGTGTCAAATATACTTTCTTAGGCAGTCTCATATTTCTGTGACAAGTTATTGGTAACACTGTTCCATACAAAACCATGATGTAAGCAGTTACTACTGAGGACATGACATAAAATTAATTGCCTAATTTTGGTCAGTTTAAAGGAGATGAGCGCAATTTCTTGATCAAAGTCTCCAAAAATCATCTTCTCAATGGACTTTCAAACGTGTAAGGGATAGCAGTTTATGAAAAGCAGTTTTCCATACAGGCCTTAGTATAAAAGAAACACTTTGTTAACAATAATTATATACAGAGAGAAAGGATCACAATAAAACAAGCCATTGTTTCTTCAAAGGAATTGTTTAATGGAAAAGGCCATTATCAGTTAAATAACTCTGTGATAATATGACAGTGGGTCAATGTGAATTTGCAGCTGTTCTGAGTTCCCACAGACTATTCTCCAGTTTAAAAGCTTGAACAAAAGCCAGCTCTTTCTATTGACTGTAATGGGCTTGAAATAAGGTCTCATATATTGAAACAATGCATTTTATAAAATAATCCATCTCAAGATAATTCCTGAATTACAGGCAATGCATGTATCTGTATATACACATCGTAAGGTATCTGTAAGTCTTCACCTCATATATTAGCATCTGTTAAACATCCAGTTCTGACTTTCCAGCAGAAATGACTCAGTCATATCTGGTATTGCTTCTCCTACCTCATGTGTGGTTGAACATCTTCATGCAGGCTTTTAAAGGCTTGTTAATGGAATAGATAATACTCAGAAATGCAGATACGAAATTGTGTAGACACAACTGTAGGTTGTTTGGAAAATCTCTTTGAAAATTTGACTGTACACATCAGTAAATCAGCTTGTAAAATACCTTCAGTGGAGATACATTTGTTGCGTCCATTTTAAAGTAAGCAAAGATTAGCTAATTAACCATAGTTTTGTGCAGAGAAAAAGAAGTACAGTACCAGTTTATGTCAAATTTGCAAAAGTAATGAACTCTTACATTTCCTTGTAGTTGCAGGAGAAAGTAGTACAGCTCTGCTTCTAAGCAATTAGAATGGACAAAATGGGGGGTTTTTGCATTGAAGGAACATATCAGCTTATCCTGGTATCCTTCCTCCTCATTCTTTGTGTCATTGTGGAATATAAATTATTTTCAAACATATTCCAAAGAATTCCTTTAGAGGATGAGGTTTCTACCCCATATCTTACGTTCTTAGGATAAACCAAGCCTAAGTGGTAAAATTCCAGTGCCTTTTAGAAGGATGAGGCCCAGCTCCAAAAAGAAGCTGAATTTCTTGCACATCTGGCGTAGTCAGGTCCATTGGCCAGATGTTCACAGACATAAGAAATTAAGAATTTACCAGTTCTTACCTCTGCCCATTTCTCTCTACAAAATCACAGCAGATTCAAAGGCTGCAAAACTGGCAAACTCTAATTTCAACAAAAGGCCTGGTTATGCTACTGTTACTCATCCTGTGTCCACAAAGACAGTTAGATGTTTAACACAGAATTCAAGTCTATCTTAATAATGTTTCTGGTAAATTTTCTATTGAAAGTATTGTGGAAAAATACAGCTTGTTTATTACACTTACGCTGACAAAAATTGTACATTTTTGGCCCAAGTCTTGTGAAAAACTTAGTCACCTCTGGCAAACAGTTTGCTTTACCCTGATCACTTACCCCTCCCAAAGGCAGGAGTATACATTACACTCATTATCTGTACTGTAAATTCTTATTTTGTTTGGGGTTTCTTGTTTTTACAGAATCTTAATATTTAATTCAGCAACACTTCACTGAAATGTTGTGCTTACAGCATTAGAGCTGATACTGCATCTGTAAGGCACTGATACGCCGAACATATGGAATTCATTAAAAGAATACAGTTAGTTAAACTACTCTTATTGATGGTATCAAAATAATTACAATCACTTGCTTGATGTTTGAGAAAATATTAGCAGGGTTGTTGACCTTTTAAAGTCTGCTAGTACAGACAGCTGAAAGCTTTTCAGAAGAAAAAAAAAGAAAAAGAAAAAGAAATATAGCACAAGCTGCTTACTGTGTTCCAGAAAGCTAACCAAACCCAGAGAGTTTGACCTTCCTGATGTATGTCATGGTCAAAATTACTTCCCCATGGTATCCTAAAGGTGCTTTGTGTGGCGTTAAATAGCACAAAATTAAGCCTATTAGAGTTAATAGTTAAGAATCAAGTTTGAACAAAATGACCAAAGACTAGTGTATAACTATGCATGCTACCATGTACCTAGGTAACTTTATTTAGTGACCGTTACTGAAAGAGTTAGGTATAAACCGGTCAATAACACATTTAGGCTGGAGAACGAAAATTTTCTCATTACTTTTTCTCGTTAGACATGAATCCTAGAAGGAGCCACAGAGTCTGGAAATCTTAGGGATTTCTCAGTTTGATGCAATTGTGGGAGAAATCACAAGACCTGGCTGCGTGTCACAGCAGTGGATTGGATTTATGGTTCTAGGCATTGTTCTTTGCTGGGTTAGCAGTGTGAGTTTGAGGTATCCCTGCCCTGAGCTGTTCTTTGTCCATCCTCCCAGCAGTGACAGGAGCTAGACTCTGCTCCATGCTGATCCCGACTCACTGCCCACTGTATTTGCTTAAACTACCTTGCATTTACATCTCCATTAACCCTCTGGGCAAGAACCAAGATGTTTCAATGTGCTTGTTCTGTCACCCTTGATAGTGAGCAGTCCCCAGCAGACTGCTCCTGAGCATAACTTAAGATCTTTCAAATCCTGTTGTAAAAGAAAAAGTTCCACATGATGGAAAGTCTAGTGCAGTGGAGACGGTCTTTGCATTTTCTCATGTAGGCAAGTAAATTTGGTGTTGCTGTTTTATCAAATGTGCACATCCAATAGAGCATAGTACCTGAACATGCCACCATTTACATTGTGAGCTGTAGGACTGCTGTCCTGGTGACACCAGCCCCCTCAGCTGTTTTTGTGCCAATCAAAGCTGGCCAAGTTTCTCCTCCTGGGTGCCTCCGTGGTGCAACCCCTAGCACTGTTCGGCCCTCCCTGCAGAGGCTGCTTGACCTCCCTGGGACCCCTGCCCTCCCTGCCCATGCACCCAACAGCTCTTTCTAACTCAGGCCCTGGCCCTGGTACTCCCAGCCTTGTTGTATATCATGTAATAATAATAATAATGCAATTTAAAAAGACATATGAGTGAGTTCTAAGGGCATTCCTGATAGGCTTAGATCATAATAGAAGAATTTGTAATGCTCTGTCCTTTGCAGTGGAGTATCCTTGACTCAGTTTTAAAGATATGAAGGGCTGATGTTCATATCTGAGTATGTGGCCTCACTTGGTGGTGGGAAAGCAGGCAGATCATTTTTGCATGTAAATTTGCTTGTTTGTTAAGCTCAAAAACCAGAGACCTTTTTGATTTCTGCCCCTTTTTCAGCAAATCTTTTGTTTTAAGCCTGTTTAGAGAATGGAAAGACTACTCAAAGCAAATGATCTAGAATCTGGACCTTGGCAGGGTAGACCTGTATATTTTGCAAGTCAGTTTTTGAGTAAATGGAGATACATTAAAGTTATGGGTTAATCTTCAGAAGGCACTGCTAGAACAGCAAAATTCTGAATATTGAACAACAGGTAGTTCAAGAAGCACAGTCAACAATGGAGGCCATCTGGCTTAGAAACAGTTTATTGAAATGTTCTCAACTTCTATGTGCCTCAATTATTTTTTTTTAATGAGTAGAATAATACTTACCTCACATGGAGTAAATTATGAGCTTGCCAACACACAACATCAGTGGCAAAGAGGAGGATAAAATCCTGGACTGCAGACTTGTGTTTTAAATAGTAGCTGTGCTCCCTTTCATTTCTAAGTTCAAGGTCTGGCTTTAACCGTTATTACTTCAGATTTTATTGTAGTTTTTTTCTACCATTAAAGAAGAGATTATTTCAAAAGTGCCTGTAATTTAAATGAAATCGAGTCTGAAAACGAACCTAAACTCAATACGTTTTATTTCCTTTTGCTTCTGTCTCTCACACTTGTCTCAACAGACTTGAAAGAAGCAGATACAGCTCTCTTGGCTTCTGTAAAAGTACTTGTTTACTAATATATCAGGACAGCATCTGGATAGGAGACAGCTCCAATTCATCTGTTCATAGAATTAGTGTGTATCTACTTGATTGGACTTAGTAGGCATACTATGACATGATTTGCTAATGGGGACATAGGAAGGGATTCTGTATTAAATTCTGTTACCAACTCTGTCACTAACCTGACAGGTGTCGCTGGGCAATCTCCTTCAGTTCTCTTGTTAGTTTTTCTCTATTTTGTCTCTCTTGTTTATTAAGTCCATAAGTCTGCAGAATAATTTCGTTTACCCAATAGAGTAATCAGATTTTTGAAAGTTTGCAGCTTGACCAGGTACTTTTGTAGGGCATGGATGGGGCCTTCCTAAGTGTTTATATGGAGTATAGCACAGTAGGAGCCTGATCTGGATCCATAAATTTACGTATTACCATCATACTAATACTAGAGAATTAGCAACAGGCATAAATTGCTATAAACTGGACAGATTTTTACTGACTTTCTATAATCTTATATACCAAAGTGGACTTTTTATGCTGTACTAAGGTATGTCATCATTTAAAGTTTTCATATTATTTTTTTAAATCCATTTTGCACAGCTGAAAATGAGTGCTTAAAGGTGCAAGGTCCTAAATATCCTTGTTTGCTTTTTTTTAAGATTTCAGCACTCACATTGAACCTTTTCATCTCTCATTTTTTCCTTTGCAAAATATGTTTTCTCCTGCCTCTATGGCAATGGTTATATCACCTCTTTTCTTTTTCTTATACTGCTACTATCAATGAAGATCTTAAGCAAGACTGTTTTGTCATGATCAAAAGTGTACATGTTTACTGTATATGGTGCCAAATATAATCTCCTGCTAGTGTAAATTCTCTGCCATCATAAATCCTGACTGTCATCAAGAGTTTTTTCAAGGCCTGGTTCTAGAAATAAGTATGCAGTTACTTATGGCAGCCAGGTGATTGTACTACAAAAATAACTAAAGCTCTGTTTTCTTCTTTGCTAGACTGCGAAGCCTCTCTAGCTGTCACCTCCATGGGAAAGGGATCTGAGAGATGACAAATGCTCACAGAGCTATCTGCTCTCCTAGTAGCAGATACTGCTTTTCCTGCCTTTCCCATTCCTTCCACAGCTGTATGAGCTGCACAGGGAGCTCTCTGGGATGCATCCTGGCTCTGCATCATAGCTGTGTCTCTGTTATACCATGTTCAGACTCTGTGGCCCCAGTCCTGTCCAAGTCTTGGACATCCTAATGACCAGCTTCAAAATTAAGTTCTGAGACTAATTTTTGAAGCTAATTGGGAATTTTGTGCCACATAAATTATATACTGAAAAGATACTGATTTTTTAACCAATTAAAATGGCAAAACTAATAGAGAAGAGGCTGTATGCAAGTTTTCATGGGGGGGTAAGACAATCAAGAGAAAAAAAAATCCACTTTAAAGATTGGTATTTTAAAAATTATAGCTGAATTACATGAAATGACCCCTTTTGGGATGTGTATGAACATTATTATAAATCTCAATATACAAGAAAAACACTGAGTAGTTCTGACACCAAATTCCTGATTGCATGGTTTATTGGTTTCTTTCCGGTATTAGTATTTTGCAAGTTACCTCACTTACCCTTCCACACATTTATGCAGAGCTGACTGATGCTAGTAAAAGTCACATACACATGTGCAGATTAGAACTCAGTTATCTAAAGAGTTCAATTTAAGCATGAAATACAGGCAGAGCAAATATGGGATACATCAGGGATTTTGAGACTTTGTTAAGAGTAAGGAAATGGTATTGGGATTTTGTTAAATGATAGGCAAGGAAATCTTCTAGCTATCACAAAGCGATGTCAGAACAATATTGCTGTGAACTGCGAACGCAGTAGGATTTTCTTACAGGTTGTCAGAGGAGAGTAGGGGGAAGGGCTGCTCCCTGTGGTATACATTCATTTATTGACTACAGTCACAGTTATTTGCTTCAGCCAGCATGATCTGAAATGCATGTATAAGAGCATATAGGTATTGGAATTTTCAACCCAAATCAGAATCCTAATTAACTGTAAATCGTAAAGCCAGTAGCCCGAGGTATATTAAAATGAGAACTTTGTACATGAAAGGCTGCACATGCCCCAAAATCTAAGCATTTCCTACTTATAAACCGCCAAATTCACTGCATCAGCTTCCATGACTGTAATTCTGCTCCTGAGGGATATACAAGTAGAGTTAACTGAAAACAAATATGAGTTTGCAACTCATAGAACAAGTCATTTTACGGACACATTAAAAACCACTGACATAAGGAAAGACAACATACAATATTTGTACTTAAGGTAAGAATATGACATTAAAGCCAGAAGTTAACTTGGTCCATTGTATCTCATCAAATGCCTCTTTAATCTATAAATGTGTGTGATTATAAAGACATTAATTTCAAGGGGAAGACCACATCAGTAAAGCACTGCTGAAACACCTGGCACAATTGAATTTCACGCAGCACCAAACGTAAAGGCAAAGAGCTGAAGTTACAAAACACATTGGAGTTGAACAGAACTAAGATGAAGGACACTGTTCTCTCAGACACATAAAAGTTACAGATTTTAAAGATTCAGCCCTGCTTAGGGCAACAGTGGTTTTGTTGTCTTTAATAGGAGCAGGATCAAGTTGTAAAGGGATTATTTAGTCCTTTGGTGTTCAGGCAGTGAACAACAAACCAGAAGCTGCAGAGCCCTTGAGCTTGAGGAACCTGTGCTTCATAGCACCATTATTGTTCCATGGTGCCAAGTTATCCTTTGATCTTGATTTTGATAACAGCCATATCCTTCCCCTTATCACATGCTGAGTAACTCTATGTCTTCTCAGGCCACGGTTTGGATGGGAGCTATGGTGTTTCCTCAGCTACTCTATTACTGTGCTCTGCAGACTGAAAACTGGCTGCGTAATGTGCATGTGTGTCTCTTCTAAGGGTGTAAATTTTTCAGTTGACCGCTCAGGCTCAGCAATCCCTATCTCTAAATTGTAAATTATATTGAAAGCAGAGTATCTCCTAAAATATTTTTTACTATAAGCCAACACACCTACAAAATGCCAGTCCTCCATTTTGGCTTGGTATAACGTGAAGAGGTCTGCTTCTTTCTCTGTTTTTATGATGGAAGAGAGAGTTCAAGAGTAAAGAAAGTATATTATGGAAATTGCAAAACATACACAATCATAACAAAACAAACTCCTTCACTATGAGTTAAAGATGTGACAGGAAGAAGCTCAGCAATGGTTTAATGCTAAAACTTCATTCTTCATTAATTGCCCCCACCAAACAATGTTTGTGCAAGCAATAATGGTTGAAAAAGACACAGTGAAAATAAAAACTAATGCATTTTAAGGGAGATATGGATGTTTGGGAGCAGCTTGGGAGTACCCTGAGGTCAGAAACAGTAAAGATATCACCAAAGGCAATACTGATACTAAACATAGAATATCTCAAGTTGGAAGGGATCCATAAGGATCATTGAGTCCAACTCCTAATATACTGCCATACTAGATGTTCAAATTGCAGATTATTGTAGGGCTCACTATTGAAAATTTTGCCAAACATATAGTGACTATTCAGCTGCTGTTGCAATTTAAATCTGTTTCCCAGTCTCAGAAAAGCCCACCATCACCCACTGACGGGGCAACAAATACCACCTATGTATTTGCTAACTGTATTTATCTGAATCTGTCAACTACAACTGAAATTAAGTTGCTAAATGCTGCATTCAAGAATTTTCTGTGGATTTGTGACATTCCTTGGAAGGCCTTAGATCCATAAAGCAATGAATAAATTATAAGAGGACATAATTAAGGTATTTTCATTTCTGACAGATATAATTTTATTCTATAAGCACAGAAAACAAAGCTGCCATTTTTCTCAAACCAACACTCCAAGACTTCTAAAAAAAAAAAAAACCAAAAATAGAAGAAGAAAAAGAAAATAAGTCTTTTGCTGAAAAAAATAACATGTTTAGTAAATATTGTCCAGGGTAATTGTTCATGTGGGACCCCAACAGAAACATGTTTCAGATACTGTAACTACTGTATATTCAGAGTGTATGATCACTGTATATTCAGAGTAGATGATAATCTCTGTAATGTTTGTTAGGAAGCTCCTTGTGGACACTCAAATGTAATTTTAATGGTATTCTGAAGCAAAAAAAAAGGTAAGTATAGCGCTCAAATTGGATTCCAGAGATAAGGTTAGTTACTGAGGGTACAATTTATGTCAACTGAATTTAGCTGTCTAACATGCGTGTGTCTAATTTAGGCTCTCTTTGCAGTCCATCGAGGGAAGTAGGTACTTCCAGAGGGAGATCAATTCCATTCACTTTGACAACTGTTTTAGGAAGGATGAACCCCCAACTACTAGAGAGGAAAACCAGATGATTAGATTAACAATCTAACTTCAAGACAGCAATGACAGGGCCTGTGTGTTGGATCTGGAATGATACTGCCTGTTTGCAGATGAAATCAAATCCTTGGGTCCCACTCAGCACATGGAGCACAGCTCTGCAGGTCTCGGCCTGGATAATGGAGCCAGCATCCTCCTGCCAGCTGCTGTGGAGCCAGAGCCGCAGCCCAGCCACAACAGCTACCATCTCCTGCTCTCCAGGACACACAATTAGGCTTCTTTCCAGTGGGCCAGGCAGGCTCATGTTTCTCAACAGACAACCACAGTGATCAGTTAACTCACAAATATAGAAATAAAAAGTGAAGTTTCCAAACAACTCTAGGGACTCAGATTCCCCCACATCTGCTGGAAATCACTAGGATATGGGTCCATGTTGAATGTTTCAGTCTGAGGCCTCAAGTCATCACTGTATCTTTATTCAGCAAATAGCTGTAGCATATATGTAAATCTTCAAGCTTAAATCCCATTAACATCAAAGGGATGTAAGCATGCACTTAAATGTTTTGCTGAACTGGTACTCTTGGCCCCACTCCAGCAAAACATGTAAGCATATGCTTAACTTTAAGAATGTTTAACCCTGTTAACTTCTATAGAGTTGATTTTCTACAGTTATCTGAAGTAAAACACAGATTTCAATGCTTTGCCAAATCACTCTTTTAATGAAAATGCAATGCCCCTATCTCATCAGCATTACAAGCCTCAGTTAAATCGGTCATACTAAGGCACAAAGACTAACACTACATATATTGCAAGGAGAAAAAATCCATTAGAGATGCCTAGCCAAATGGTAAATACTAAAATCTAAGTACTTAAAAAAATGGATTCCAAAATAATGTAAACCACATGAAAGCCTCAGTTTATCCAGAACTCGAGCACTTGATGGGCTTTAAACATGTTGCTGTTTATGCTTACATTTAGGTGGGTGCTTAAGTATCATGATGAACTGGTCCATCAGTGTACACCTTTCCTTTTATATGTTAGATAAAATAAAATCCTCCGGCTTTTGTAAATCACATTGCTTTGCCTAAGATACCAAATAAGCTGCTCTACTCTGATGCTTATATGTGCACAATAAATCCAGACACAAAAATCAATAGAAACATTTAAACCTGTGAGGTTGTAGAAGTGCCTCTTGGAAAAAGTCAAATGTTGCAAAACCAAATCTCACATAACTCCGAGATTGCTATAACAGGCAAAGAATACTTCATGCTCTTGTGTATTCAGATCCTTTTCACAGGAAAATGCTTTAGTAAAATCAGCTGCACACAATCCTTTGAATGTTGTAATTTTATAGATTTTTCTCATCTATACGTTATTGTGCAAATTAACTTTAATACAATTATCTGCAGTATGCCACACAAGCAACTTACTATTTGGTCACAGATTTTGAATGTTATGGAAGTAGTGCCTTTCACTTAAAAAAATTAGGTAAATGTAATAGGTTCAGTACAAAGATTAATGATGTATATCTTTTCAAAGCAGTCTATGCATAGCAGGGCTCTGTTTTGTTTATGCAGGATAGCATCCTATATGCTAAATACATCATAGGTTTATGTTGCCGTAATGATGCATCATTCCTCAACTATTAATCTAAACTGCAGAGTACCTGCATATTTCATAATCCTCAGAAAGTCTGTGAGACTTTTTACATTTTCTATACATACTGCAGTTTTAAAGACCTTTTTACATTGGCCACTACTTCTGTAACACCGCAATGCTTTAATACATATTAAAAAGATTAAACAGTATAAGAAAAGTCAAATCTATATTCAAAATGTCAATACGGATGTTTTGCCCTTAAATTGAGATTTTAAACCAATGCCATTTTTCAGCTTTGAGAGTGCAGTGCACTGAAGACATCATATTTAAAATGTTTGAAGAGCTGAATATCATACGCAGGATATGTAATGGCGTTTCTTCCAGTAATCTGAACAGCAAACCATAAGAATAAAGAAAAGAAACATCAAAATGAGCAAACTGGTCATAATAGCAGTCCCTTATAAATAAATTCGACATTTACCTGAAAAATTAGCTAATAGAAACTTACAGTGTGTAGTGTTAAGTTATTGTCTTCACTTGTAACATATGCTTAGAAACTGATAAATATTTATCATTCTTTCATTACAATAATTCATATCTCAGAAGAAAAACTACAATTGCTTTGATTATGTGTTTTTTTTCATCCTTATGGCATGCCATAAGAAACAACATTTGCAAAAAATTAATTTTGTTTATTAACAGGAAACCACTTGTAAAAACTAGAGAAAATATGAAAATGAATTTATAAAAAAGTCTGAAAGAACAAAGCACAGACGTTATAATATCATCATTTAGAATCTATGAACTGAAATGTATTTTTAAAGACAAAGTTAATACCTCCCTTTGAAATCCTCATGTTAAAATCAAAACCACAACTTTAATAGAAGACAGACATAGGTACTGTATGAAGAATTACAGCTTAGAAAATTAATAAAAATAGTATCTAAAACAGTATTAGTAAGATATGAAGCTCATTCATTAATGGTCTCTGTGATAATATATCACTGAAAATGTTGCATGAAGGACAGTCTTTGATAGGATTATGTACAGTATAATAGCAAGATATTGAAATTAAAATTCACTGAGAAGATACATCTTGTGAACTGAAGGGTAAGAAGATAATAATGGTAACATTAATAATAATAAATAACAAGTATAAAATGATTCACATAAATAGAATTTCCATCAGCAACCATTATTGTAATTATGGGAATGATAAAGTAATAATCTACAGTAAATAGCTAATCTTTATTGATTCACTATTTAATTTTTTTTTTAAAAAAGGGCTTTAGAATTGCTGTCAATAACAATAATGTGTACACGGGGAAAACTTATGTAGAGAACGAATTATTAAAATAGTAGTGTGTAATCTGTTTCTAAAGAGTCTTTTGAAGATATTTGTGTTGTTTGGTGTAGGAAAAGAAAATTCTTAAAAGAATTTCCCCACCTATTTAATGAACACTGTGGGATTTCTTCAAGATATGGTTATGGGGGTTCCAGAGGCATATTGGGAAAATTTAGAAAGTTCAGTACCTGGCTTTCTAATCACACCTCTCTCTAAGGTAAGAACAGCTTTCCATCAATAGCAGCTGCAAAGAAAAAACAGACCATAAACTGTCTGACCCTACAGCAGCCCTAGAGGCAATTCCACAGCCAACAGCAAAGTTAGCACCAGAGGCAACCAAAAGGCCAAGGAAGAGGGCGAATAAGAGAAATTCTAGGGAAATAACTATGATGTCAAGCAACTATGTTCTAGAATTTAACATACAAGAACCAAACAAACCTAGTAAACACTAGGTCAAATGGGAGGACAGACAAAAGAAAGGCAGGACCTTATGAGAGCAATTGAAGTAGTGATCATATAGTGCCATTGAAAGTAGGATCCAATTTCAGTTGCTTTCGAATTCATATAAGAATATGGAATAGCTTATGATATGCCTAAAAAAAAGCTCAACAATGTAGTCCCGAGAGAGAGACTAGGTTTTAATCCATAAATAATTTCCCTTTAGTTTTTTAATATAGTCATCATCCTAGCAGTATCTTTTGATAATTAATAATGTAGGTGGCCTTTGATCAACCACATATAAGTATTTTTATAGTCTGTTTTGCTTCCAGATTAAGGAGAGTATTGGATAATATTAACCTCCATTGTACAATGTGATTTTACTCTTGTCTTGCATGCTGCTGTCTAAGGGAGTTTTGTAGGCTGCTGGTCAAAAAACCTTTTCATATAGGTGAGTAACTCCATTGTGGAAGATAGTCCTTCTCATCTAAGCAAAATCACAGTCTGCCTTAAACTACATACATTGTAATACTGGACAAGATTGTCTCTACTGTGTAATGCAAAATGTATTTCTGGTTTTGCAAACACTTCTCCTGACCCGAGTTTTTAAAAAGGAAGTAGTCACAGGAAAAAAAAAAAAGAAACAAATGCCAGGTTCACTATGGGAAAATAACACAAACCCAGCATGGGTCTAGCTCCTTCTGACAGTATAAATTCATGTCCTTCTCATAATGGCACATGGCCATACTGGCATAAAGAACAGAGCAAATGATGACTGCTGCACTCCAGATGTTCAACATCCAAATGAGCTATGTTGTGCCTCCAAGGTGGTGGACTCAAAAATGGGAGGCCTGGCTAAAAATCTGGCCCTCATAAGTTTGCATTATTGTCAGTTAGATAGGAAACATCTAAAGGAAGGTTCCTTCTTAAGTGAGAGAAACTGGCAACAATTTTAAATGTTTGATATACTCAAAAGTGCAGCAAAAGGACACCTCACCTTGAGGGCAGATGTCAATGCTATGATATACATGTGGTAAAAAGCAAAATGTTTTTATTGGCATTAAGAAAGAACCAGAAACATGTAGCAATATTTTTTTTTCCTTTTGGGGAAGAGTTGAAGTTTCCCGCTGTACCCATCCCCAGGAGGGGACAGCTGACATATGATGCAGAGTCCTGAGAGAAGACAGAGTGGATTCTGTGTGCAGAGAGAGTGAAAAGACCCGGAGGAAGAAATGTTGTGCATACTTATATGTATATATGCAAGGAAAAATCAGCAAGTCCATTTATCTATTTTGTAACAGTAGTAAGTGGGGAACTCTGTGAAATTAACAAGCCATGCATTTAAAAGCAATAAATAATTAAAAAAAAATAATCCGTGGAACTTAGTGTCATGAGGTATTTTTAGAGATGTGAAGAATTAAGATCATTTAGGTGAACAACACTCCACACTAGCATTATGATGGGTGAAACATTGCAAGGAACAGAAAACTGTGTATGACTGTAAGTGCAAAAATCAACTGTCACTGAGACCAAAACCTCCCTTTGGGGACTTGTGTCATAATTGTCCATTAGGAGATTCTCAAACCTCCCTCTGAAGCACGTGATATTAGATCCTCCTAGAAACAGGATAGCAAAAAAACTTGACCATATTCCTTAGCTACTAATAGTTGCTTTGATTTCCCCCAGACTTAAAAAAGGATAGAGTAATTTGACTCCAAATCCTATTAGCCAGGTTCCTCTTTTAATTTTTTATTATAATTTTATCTGCTTCAGTGGGCATATTTCTGAAGTGAAGAGTGAAGGACTATGAACCATGCATATGACTTTTGTAAATATCTCTGCCATGTAACATTGATTCTTCTGATAATTATTCCATATTCAAGACTATAAGAATAATTACTGCTTTCAAATACTCTGGAAATCATAAATGTCTATGTCAGGGCTGTCCTTAGGCAGACTTCTTGAATGTTATTTCCAAATGGAGAATTTTGACAAATTTGTTTTCTCCTCTCCTGAATTCATTTATCTTAAAAAGTACAAGGGTGGTCATTCTTTACTCAAGCAGATCTTACCTTCTTTTCAGGTAGGGCACTCATTTATGAAGTGGGTGGGAGTCCAAGGGCCTGGAGTTAGTTGCATCCAAGAGCTAATGGATGGAAAAAAAATTAAGTATGAATAAGTATGCAAGATTATACACGCTGCAAATGGGGCATGCAATTTTAAAATAAAGCCCTAAAATTCTTCTGCTCAGGCTATTGTTAGTTAGATCATTTAAATCTATTAAAAATAACTACTGAATTCAATCTGTTCCCTTTCTATGCTTTATTTCTGTTGATTTCTTGTAAAAGTAAAATGATCTCACAGTTACATGATTGCTCTACCTTTTAGTCTAGATGAATTGTATAAAATATAATGCAGTACAGATGTCAACCTAAGAACTAAATACCTTCTATTTCTAAAGAACCATGAAAAAATATTAACACTGTAGAAACAATGGTTCAGTAATTACTTTTTGCTGTAGAGTGAGGTTAGGCATTTATCCTTATAGATCCCTAATACACTTAAAGTCAGCACTGCCCCCGTGGTCCTTTTACCTTTGTTGATAAATGTATTGTACAGGATACCTTGTATGACCACTACAGTATTTGAGGTCATGCTAGGCTGTTAGCACAAATGGTGTGAACAATAGTTTATATGCCACTTAACTCCTTGGGAGAAACAGTTAACCTTGCCAGAGAGGACAGATCAGTCATGTATAGTTATTAAAGTCTAGAAGGTTTTGTTATGCTCTGAAATACTTTTATAGAACTACAATACTCTGGTACGAGCTTTACCAAGCAGGGAAGCAACAAAGTCAACAATTACTTTTCCTATCTTTGAAAAGGATATTCAAAGTTTTAAAAAAAAGGTTTTCACAGATTTACTTTATGAAGCACACACAAACAAATTTTAGTATATTTAATCACTAGATTGTCTGAACAACGCCAACCAGATAACAATGTATTAAGCCACTGTTTTAAAACAGACCAGGTTTACCAAAAATAGTTGTGATTTTGATGGCCTTGAAATGGGCAGCCAATGTTAAAAAAATAGATCTTCTTGATTACAGTTTTCAAAAGTATGCTGAAATTTCAGAAATTAGATAGACAGGCATCATAACTGAATTATATTTAATTAGCAATTTAACATATTTTTTAAAAGCCCTTCCAAGTAAATATCCTTTTCCAGAATTTCTCATGACCAGAAAAGACAGAGTGAACAGAGAATAAAAGTGAGTAGGAAGATTATACAGACTTATCAGGTACTCTACATACAGATGGCAATAACATTGCTGTTAACACAGATGACTCAGTTTCATGATGTAATAGGCTGCTCCTACTTGTTGTTTATTCCAATGAACTGATTGTCAGATCCAACCAATTTTTGGTACTTTTAGTAAACACAAAGCTCAAGGCAGCTCAGGTTCAGGTAACCTCATCCATTTCCAGTTCAGGCATATAAGCCTCTCAGTCCCTGCACTTGTGTGTGTTTTTGTACTCATCCAAACATCATTAAGCACCATCACTTTAAATTGTTATGGTTAACTCAGAATGTCAGTGCAGCTGTCTTATTCCGGCCTGCATTTTCAATTCAGCATACTCAAATTAATCACTTCCTCTCCTGATGTTCTGGTTTAGCCATCCCTACATGGAAATAAACAGGTGCTATGTAGGTAAAGGGTAAAGTGGGCCCCAGGTAGGGTTTGAGGTTAGAGAGGACAGGTCACCTCGTTTTGCCAATCAATGTGCCACATGACACATCACACATCCATGCTGCACTGCTTCTATCCCTTCTCCCCACACACATCCTCAAGTGGACCTCTCTCTGACTTTGCCTGGATGGTTAATACCTAACACCACACTTGACATGGCAAAGACTCATTCAGTCTCAGGGAGCTCCTTCCACTGATACACTGATGTCCTGTGCAAGCACTGGAGCCCTCAGCACTGCAGCAGCCTTCACATCCCATCAGGAATCTTTACCATGTTCCAGGGTAGGTGAGAACAAACGCATTCCAGAATGAGCATTTGGAGGGAAAAACACTTCTAGGTGTGGATTCAAATATACATCTTCACTGACAGGTTTAGTTGTCCATGTATATACTTTCCTATCCAGAACTACTACCTCATTAAGTAAGAATATTTAGTATGTCTTCAAGAGAAGGACATAGAGAACAGTGAGAACAGGAGGAAATCTGTTTGCTACCACTGCCTTTTAAAATCTCCTAACTAGCAAAATTAAACCATGTCTCTTTATTTATTTATTGCACTTGTAAAAAGATTAATGGGGATGTGATTCCTTCAGGCTTTTACATATAACCCCATCACACAAAGAGCAAAATTATACAGTGCAGCAAACGCACTAAATTAGCTACATTTATTTAAATAACTGCTACGGAGGAAACAATAAATCAACAAGAATCCTCACAAAAATGTGTTTACAAAGTGTCTTGTAATTTGTTTTAGCAAGGACACAGATTTCTAGCTCTTAGCTAAGCTTGCTTCTAACAGTCTATTATCATATCAACCGTTAATGAGTGTTTGCTATCAAAAAGCATTTCTAGCAAACCCCAGTATGTCTAACTTCTGCTTACTGTCCTTTAAGACATGGCTGGCAACCCTACATGAAATAGATTTTCCCAACAAACATTTTGTCAAAGGCTTCTAATAACTTGGGAGACAATCAAAATTAACTGACGATGCTTTGTTAAATCAGAAAAAGAGGTTACTTGAATGGTCATAATCATGCAATTATCTCATCTTCACTGTATTTCAAAAGACTGTATCTATATCTAGTCCTGTATCAGGAGTGAGTAGGGGGAGCTCTAATGCTGAACCTGTGATGTATTCATAAATCAGTACTTTCAGAGCCTGTCATGGGCTCCATAATGAGGGTCATTATTCAGGCAGAGTGTCAAAACTACTATCAAAGGACCTTCTCAGAATCACAATCATTCTGTTTCTTGTTAAATAAGCAATGTAGTACACAAAAATGGCAAACAAGAAGCAGGTCAATTTGATACAGTATGAGGGCACAGAGACCTCTAGAGTAATTTACCCTCTGGGAATTCTGATGGCTTGCGAGATAAATTATATACACCCTCAGAAAAGATTAATGGCAATAAAATCCCAGGAATATTTTCAGAAAAAAATGTCCATATGTACATATGGCAACTTCACTAACAAAGAAGACATTTTCTAAAGCAGAACACTTAAAGAAAATTATTATTAGGACCTCAAGTAGCTGTCTGAAAAGCTACTAAATCTTATCACAAAGTTGGCAGCATTCAGTGGCAATACCTTATTTTGATTTGCTGAAAGAGTTTATCTTAGAAAAAGCAAAGCTACAGCTTTTCTGAATTAAAAAAAAGGGTGAAAAAGGGAAAGACAAACTGTCAAAAGTGGATTTACTGAGACAGGTTACCGTTGGCTTCAGTTTATTATAAGCAATACGAGATACAAGAAGAATTATTAACAGAATGTCATTCGGACATTTGACCACAATGGCAATAAATGCAAATTATTTTAAGTGATTGAAGGCTGTATTCAAATCGCATCGCACAGGTGCCTAAATTAGGCACTGGCATTACTTCCCTCCTTCCACTTTAGGGAACAAGAATGTAATAACCCTACATGCAAAGTAGTCTGAATTGCTCATTCTCCCTTGAACTAAAACATTACATTAGTAATGGGTAAATTAGGCACCAGTGAAGGCAGTCTAAGTTCTGGCTCAAGATGAATTCTAGATACTACAGTGGCCAATCATTTTAGGATTAGTCGTCAACCTCTTCTGACACCAGTGAAGTTCAGTGTCTCGGCAGATTAGACTTAAGCAAAAGCTCTTCATTTTTCCATGTTGTTATAAATAGGTATCTGTGTTCAGTGTATGTATGAAATCAATTTATAATATACATATAATTATACATGTACACATATATGAATGTATGTAATTCCATGGGTATGTTCATACACAGAATAACTCTGAAACAGCAAAATGCAGTACGGCAGAAATTTCACTGTGGTCTCTTTATGTAGTGTTTCTTATCTGACTGGTCTGGGGCTTCTTCCAAGGCTTTACCTAAGAAATAGTAAAATAGACTTAAACAGAGTTGCCATGGTCCATGATGTTATGTAGTCACAGTCTTCAGAGTCTTCAGAGATGGATGTCCAGAGCTCCATTTTTAAGTGCAGGTTTAGATACCATCTGAATATTACTTATGGCACAGATTTCTCCTGTGCTCCTCCAGAGCACTACTGACTTCCACAGAGCTTTTCTGCAAGTGAGAAGTTCCTGGAGTAATGCCACAATTGCACCTAATGCCAATTACAGTGTCTGAGACTTTCAACCCAGTTTCTAGGTACCCAGAGCTTTTAAAACTCATCTGTCTTGTATAGTTGCCCTATCGCTATTTTTGTCTTTTATCTTTTTTAATTTCTACAATGCAGTCACGTGGATATTTGTACACACATGCACACTTATATGGCATAACCTTATGATATAGACTGATGGCAATTTTTGTATCCTCTTAAAAGCAATAAATAAATTGTGAGTCAGAAGATATGTCTACTCCTTCTCTCACATTACCCTTATTAAACAGCAAGGTGAGAAGTAGATTAAAAACCAGTCCTACTAAGTGCCTCATAAATCCCTCAGCTTCACTTTACCAAACTGAATTTTGTCTGACAATAAATCCTACCTTGTCTACACTTATTGTTTAAGTAAATTTGTATCTGTGAAATAATCAAAAGCAAACCAATTATATTCAGGCATCTTTTTTATCCATCTGTTTGGATATAACTGTCTATTAAATGGTGTTTGCATATGAAGCAATGTTCTATTGTATGCATAGGTACTCAATTATTTAGATTATACATTTGAATAAACTGTGCAGTTAAAGGAGTACCCTTGTAATGTAGGACAATTACACTTTTCTAGCACAGTTTACAGGTTATTAAACTAATATCAATTTGGCCAACACGGCTGGATATAGGATCCTAACCTTCACCTATGAAAGTTCTTTTCTTTAGGGGTGCATTTTACCCCTACAATTATCAGTCATTGTTAGTCACTTCAAATTATATCAAACTACGTAAAAGGGTTATAGAAAAAGGCTTGTGTGAATAGAGACTACAAAAAAAATTAATTTCATACTGAAGACTGTGCATTAAAATGTAGGTTAGCTTAATGTGGCTATAAAAGTCCTGTCTATATGCATGATGGGTCAGCCTAAAAGGCACCCTGTCCATAAGAAAATCACTCTGTCTGGCCAGCACAGGAAAATAATACTGCATTGTCTTACTGTGAAAGAGCAGTTCACTGAATATCTCATCTTCCTACTAATCAGGGAACAACTATCACATTTTTGTGAAGGGAATTCAGTTTTCTTTATGTTGAGAAAAAGAAAAGATCAACTAATATTAAACACCCCAAAATAAGTAAGTGTTTGTCAGCCCTTGAAATAATTTTTCACTGACTATGAATATCTACTCTGAGTTGGGTGGGAGAATAGAGAGAAATGTAATAAAATAACCTCACAGCTTCAGCATTCTGAGCATCTTTGTCTGCATTGTACCTTGTAGAAGGTATAATTTGCACATGTACAAAATGACTTTAAAGTGGAATCTTCTTTTGCATCTGTTATACACCTGTATGTTCAAAGGGGCAGAACAGATATTTATGATGATCATCTATCAGTGAAATAATACTGAGAATCTAGGGCTGTATGGTGTTTGTCCAGTTTGAACTTTTGCTAATGTTCTTCCCTGAATACCCTTTCTGTTCTTCCCTTTGGCTGTCATTATTCTGAAATAACTACCTGGAAGCAAGACAATGCACAAAAGCTGAGTTTGTCTTACAAGGACTAATCTCCACAGACTCTTCTGTACTCAGTGTTGGTAGTTAAGCTCCGCTGAGAACAAGTCAGAGCATCTAAAATTAGTTTCCTCTCAGGAGAATCTTCTTGATCTCCAATTATTATTTGGGGACTCAGTGGGTAACGATGGCCAATACAATCTGAATTTTTCACCATCTTGAGATAGAAGTATCATGATAATGCTAAATATCATGATACTATTCGGTTAAAGGGAATTAAGGAACAAAATATCCATGCAGCCAGAAATAATAGCTGTATACAGTCTGAACAGCCTGCTTAACCTCAGAATGCTGTATATCTGTGTGTGACCTGATAGTTGTGTATTTTGTCATTTTTCTAAGATGCCACAGAGTACATCATCTTTTCCATGAAACTAGTTGCTTTAAATATAGCTGATGGCCATTTTACTTTGCCTGACAGCAGCTGTTCTCCTTGAGTTTTCCTCTGAAAGGATGGCTTACTGAATGCTGAGAGTATTCACTGCAGCTGGGTTTCACAGGGGAAGCTGGGAAATCTAGAAAACAGCTTGCTCTTACATTTGGATGGATACTGGAATTCTAGACTAAAAAGATGAGTAAGCTGCTTTGGAGACAGCACGTCTCCAGATGAAGATGGATTTTTTTCTAATAGTAATACCTGTGAAGTTACCTGAATGGAGCTGACAAACATTGTGAGAAAACAGATCCACAGCTACCTAGGGAAAACCTGCTAAAGTATTTGTCTAGGAAGTTAGGAAGAGTTGTCTGACCACTTCTCCCTTTCCTCTAGCTAAAAGTTGTCCAGGTCCCTCTGGAATTGGGTGTGGACCTGCATAAAACTGTCTTCTTCCCTTCTATTTCCACAGAGGGCTGGATATGCTGTTGCCTCATGCTCTGTTCAGAGATGACCATCTGACAGCAGAGCACAGCTCAGGGGAGGGCAAGGTGTTGCTTGACCTGTGTTGAGAATACTGCAGGGGGAGAAGACATATTACAGAATCCAGCCTGAGGTCTGGCTAAATCCACAGCACTATCTAGAGATGGATTTTTGCTAGCTCACTTTGGCTTTCTACCATTTGGCGTGAAAGCAGAGATACTTCTGATTCAGACTCTGATCTTGAACCCCATTTTATTCATTTACCCATACAGTCATGCCAGGGGGCAAGGAATCCCAGTAGTGTCTCTCCAACTGCAAAGCAGAGTTTGGGAGAACAGATAGGACCCTCAGGAGTGAGGGAAAACTATCTTTTATGATACTAACAAACATTCACTGAGACCTTCAAAGTCATCATAGTTCCCTTGGAGTTATGAGTGCAGAGCCCATGCTCTGAGATACCTGACACGAAGCTGAAAGTGTTGACCGAAGGGACCAAAGCTTCCACAATACCTCCCTCTCCATGGCTGTAGGAAAGCAGCCGGTCAGGAAACCTAGTATCAAATGCTGTCATGCAGAGCCACTGCTGAGGTGTCCTGGCCTCCTGACATTGCTTTGCAAATGTAGGAAAGTCATGCGAGGAAGTCACATCACAACTACTGTGTCTCTTTTTAATTTTGTTGCTAATCAAGTAACCTACTTGTTTACAAGGGCTGAATAGCATTTTCATTATTTTTCCTATCAGGAAGAACTAAAAAATGGTGTGACAATAACATGCAATATATGTTTTTGAATAGAACTATGAAGGCTCATATGAATTGCTAAAAATATTTTCAAAATTAAAAGTTGAAATGTTCTAAACGAGATTGAAAATTTAGTAATGGCTAGCTGGCCATTTGTCTTATACATGTTTCTATCTTCACTAATAATACTTCGAAATGTGCCTTCATAGATGGTACAATATATTTTTAAAATTTTGTGCTACCATTTCTTTTTTTTCTTTTTCTTTTTTTTTCCTTCCAACTTTTAGGAAGGAATAGTATGGATATAATGATGTAAAACTTGAGGGCTTTCTTTCACAGGTACGTTACAAGCTGTAGGTTCTATCTGAAAGACTTCCGAACCAGAAGTTCATGCCCAGCAAACCTTCCAATCTCAGCTTCATCTCTCCTGCAACTGAATAATAAGATAAAAATAAATATATGCACACTCTAATGAGCCAGGTGTGTCTGTTTGGTTAAATTCCACTATGCATAGTTTTCCCCTATGACAGAAGCCTTTAGAGTTTTAGTACAAAATTATGCTTGATTCCTGCCAGCCATTCCACCATAACCTTTCAGTAGCACACAGACTTTGCTCCCCTCAGGTCACTTGTAATTGGCCTCTTTTTTCTTTCTGTTCAGTAACCTTCCAGTTTTCTGTGGGCCTGTTCACAACCAAATTGACACTAAAGAAAGAGTGGATAAAGGCAGACCTGAAGTCTGTGCAGAGGATAGGTAGGGACTTCGGTTTCTGAATACAAGTGGGTCAAAAAATACACCTTCAGAAGCTGCTGAGAGACCTGGTCCAGGGTATTATACTACTCCCAAGGAGCTGCACCTTTTGAAATATGTCATAAACTCTACAACTGTAAAGAAAATCTGGAAATACTCTGTAAACCAGCTGTGATAAACCACTGCTTAGTAGAGACTTCAGACATATATGGTCAAAGATTTGCAGGCAGGAGTCCTGTTTTTTTCTAAGACTTCTTCTGTGAGAACTGTTGGCAACACCCCCAGCCATCACAGTACGAGATCAGCCTTTCTGCCAAAGGGCCCGTGTGATGGCTTGGAAATAGCTTAAAAGCTGCAGATCTTCTGAGATGAACCTCTCCCTCTGTACTCTCCCCACCTCCCACACACACACTGTGCAATTTTTTTTTACATGCAAAGGGAGGATATGGGCCTTAGAGATCTACTCATGAATAACTTATACAATGTTTACATGAGGATTTTTTGGTAGTTTGCTCAGAAATTTTTTGAACTGGCTGCATGAAATTGGTATTCATCATAATGAGCTTTTCTGAGCAAAACAAGACACTGCAACATGTAGGTGTCTGCAGTCTGAAGGAACAGACAAAAAGCAACAATCAGGCATAAAAGTGGGGAAACCACCAGGCAGGCAAAAGAAAAATGTTAGGAGGGATTTGAAGCAGCACAGGAAGCTTGTACAAAGTGGAATTTACTGTTACTCACTCCTAGTTGTCCAAACTCCTTGAATGTTGCTGTTTATTTCTTCTGAATTCAACATGAGGTGAATAAAACATCTATCAGCAATGACTGAAAAAAGTACAGACCCAAATGCTACAAAAATAATAAAGCAAGAAACATACTTAATCACATATGGCTGAACCTTAGCTTTCCTTTTCATCAGTCAACTTTCTGTACATTGATGGTGTCCCCATTGTTTTTTCTTACCTGTGGTCTTCCCCACATTCCCCAGAAAGCATCAAATTCAGGAAACATCAGGTATCCTTAAACTCTCTTTTCCTTGTCCCTACTTTTTCTGGACTATAATATTGTTTCTGTCTTGCTTTGTTTTCCACAATTTTCATTCCATCCACCACCAGAAGTGAAGATGAGAAGAGAACCCATGTCTGTGGGTGAGATTTTGGTAGCAGGAACACATACCATTACAATTGCTGTGATGGCAGTTCTACTGTGTGAAGTGGTAAGGTACTTTGTAAATATAAGCTCCACCTGTGACCAGGTGGAGTAGAGAGCACTTCAGAGGTCAAAGAAAAGGTAAGCTGCAAGAGATAGGTGTTCACAGAACCCTTTTGCAAACAGAAATCAGAAAGGTTGCAGAAAGCAACCTTTTATTTTCCTGTCTTCTTTTAGGCACCCACCCTACAGTATCACGAAATGGACTCAAACAAATCTCCCTCCCTTCTCCCAAAAGTAGCCATAATGAGAAAAGCCACTCCTCATCCTGTTGCTCTGGTTTCAGTTTGTGTTTTTTTAATCAAGGGAAAAAGGTCAAAAAGCAAGACTGCTCCTTAAGTTGCAGCCATTGCTTCTGTAATGTAGACATGATTTACTGTGCTGTATGACAGACCTCCATTTCAACCCACATGGGCTAGTGACTATAGCTCAATCGTTGCTACAATGAAAAAAGAGTTCACTGTAAACCTCAGCCAAACTTCTAAGTAACCATGACAGCTTAGAGAACTGCTCTGCACTCCACAAATCTTTAGTAACCATGTAAATTTTGGTAGACACACTCTCCACACTTAAATTTCTCAAAGGTTGTATCTCTGAGACACAACGTCCTCAAACATAATCCAGTATTTTAGTTCGAAAAGGGTTGCTTGTAACCTGTATTCTATAGATTACAGCATTGATTAAAAAAAAAAAAAGGAAAAAGGGAAGAGCAGTGAGATAAAAAGCATGAGTAGTCTAAATATACTGTGTATCCATATATGTGTGGGGAGTAGGCAAGAAAAGGCCTGTTAAAAGAGCTCAGAAAATTCCAGAAGTTGAAATTCTCAGTGACTGTGTTAGTAATTTTTTTTTTAAGTTTTTATTGAAAATAAGATGCCTTGCTGATTCCATGTTCGGTTGGCTTTGACTGCAGAGCCAATTCAAGGTCCAAGCAGAAAGGCTGTAAATTCATACAAGAATTAAAAACATCTCCTTGGACTCTGCAGAGAATTGAAACAAGACCAAGACATGTGTCTGCTATGAATACCTGTGCCCTATTGGAAGCAATCTTAACATTTACTATTTGGCCAGAAGCTGAAAAGACTAGTCAACTATTTACTCGGAGGCTGGAATGCTACTAACGATAAATATCTCTAGACTCTTTTTTTGCCAAAAGGCCTCTGAAATGGTGCCATTTGCTGCAGTTCTCAAAACTCTGGTATCACACGCAATGTATTTATTGGAGCACTGCTAGAGAAATAGAGAAGCTGCCTGAAAATAAATTCTGAAGTGAATGGCAGTGTTTCATAAATGGGAACAAACCTCTGTCACCCCAGGAAAACTTCTCGGGAAGGGAAGGGAAGGGAAGGGAAGGGAAGGGAAGGGAAGGGAAGGGACATTCTCTTGAAGCACACTTCTTTATCTGAGCACTGCCAATTCTGAATTAACACTGAAGCAATCTGTAACCTGAAGAGTGACTTTGAAGAGACTAGTTAAGTAGCCTGTACTTTCCTAAGGACTCCTACTACCATGAAGATACAATTTTACCTAAACAGTAGAAAATCTCAGTGAGCAGCAAGGCTGCTAGGTTTTTAAAATGTGGTCAAATTTTATTCAGTGTAAAAAAGAAACAAAATAAAAACAACAGCAACAGTGAAAAGAAGAACCCAGATATTACTCAGTATCTAATATCCATATCAAAAATTATCTTATGCTTGTTTTTTTCTACTGAAGGTATGTCTAATTAAGAGATTCTTACTTATTTTCTGAACAAAGTTCTACCACAAACAAATTAAAGGGGCTCACTCCTGTGGAAGTTGCAAAGACTAAGACATCAGTGAAATTCAGAGTTTGCCATTTACTTTGTGATATTGCCATTCAGGAGGGAAGAGAAGTGCCAAATATGATGCTAGCAGCCACCCATGTGGCAAAGGAGAACTAGAATCCCCCAAATCTCTTTAAATAGCTTACCAAGTGCTATTTTTAACATAAAGGTGAAGGGTACACTCTGAGAGAAGCATTCACTTCATCAGACACAAGGCTGCTAACAAAGCTATCACCTCCACCCCTCCCACAACCACCAGTGTCACCATTTGCACCTCCAGTGCCAGCACCTTCAGCGTCTCAGTCATCTCTGATACTGCCCCCTCCATCATCAGCACCGATGAATTTCTCACTATTACTGCTCCTGATACAAGTCTCGCCAGCAGCCCTTTTAAACACCTTTGAGCCTCTCCTCTCTCTCTCTCACATTGAAACATTTCAGCTGACAGCCTATTTTTTAAACACTCAAGTGCTGGCTTTTAAAGCATTTGGTGTCTCTAGCATTTTAGCCCCTTCCTTCACACCTTCTGCTCACAGGGCCAAGTGATATGTGAGGGATTTCTTTTGGTTTCCAAAAAAAGTATCCTCTGTTTTCTTTTCACAAGAATTCCCCTCATACCCATGTTTAGCTGAAGCATAATGAAAGAAAAATAAACTTTGTACAGTATTATCAGAAAATATCAACACGAAGCATGCACTGAATTGCTGAAAGACAGGGGATTTATCAGTATTAAAAATGTCTTTAATTTGTGAAAATGGGAAATTTGCCAAAATGGCTTGCTTGTTAACTTAACCATTGAACACAAAACTGCTGTTTGTGAGACTTCTACAAACATAAGAGGTGTTTTTTCTCTTACTTATCTGCATGTATTTTTAAGTCAGAGAGTCATTAGGAAAATTAATTATTGGTTTTCAGCTCAAAAATATGTAGATTGCCCTTCTTGCTGAATATTAAGTCTACTGCATAGCTTTTCCTCAGGATCTGTGAAACTGTAGAATAACAGAGTGAATCAATAAGGTTAAAATTAAATGGGAAGAACTAAATATACATTTTTCTTCAGCAGCTGTTTACATAAAGTGGACATTTTTCTCCTGTTTGTAAAAGCTGATCACAAACATGAGTACCTCAATCCATGCATATCTGTAGAATGAATTATGCATTTCCCTAATGGGATAAGAACTAGGAAAACAAGGTGCCATCATTAGTTTGGAACACAATAAGTTCAGGGAAACTAATCTGTCCTAGCAAACTGAAAATCCTTGCAAACCCTATATTAAATGTCAAAATCTACAAGATAGCTCGCCTTTGACCACAGGATAAAGTGGATGTGCATCTCGGTTTTGTTCTCTGTGCTCAGCAGACTTTACTTTGGTGTAAATAACACTCATTTTTAGCAACTAAAATAGTTTTGTTTGTTTGGCACTTTGTTGAAGTCCATGTCACTTTGCAAGAAGATAAGCTGTCTTTTAGGACTTCTCTCTAGAGCTTAATGTTGTTACCCAGATCCCCATATAATTATTCAGAAGCATCAGAGCTCCTGTTTCAGGCTCTCTCTAGAGTCAGGAATCTACATTCATGACCTTTAGTCAGATCACACTTAGAAGAATTTGGAGATGTGTTTTAAGTCTGTGGAAAGGTTATTTGATGAGTCTTCAAGGAAGAGGTTAAGCAAAAGTCCTCAGAACACTTGGTGGTGTAAATTCTTATTTCTGTAAAAGCAGGTTTTGATCAAGTTCTATAACATCCTGCATACAATCATATATTCCTGACCTAAACACAAGGTTTTTTTAACTCTGCCTTGAACTCTTTAATGTATTTATTCATTTAATACAGTGTGCAGTCATCTGAGTTTCTCCATCTTCATTTTAGGACTTGGCTACACTTGCCCTTTGCGGTGTTTTGATTAAAAATCATGACTTTAATACTGTATCAACATGTGATAGTAAAAAGTTTGCAATGAGAAAACACCAAGTTTGAAATCTGAGGTCTCACATCTCTTTGACTAAAAGAAGTGTAACACAGGAAGAAAGATCAGACGACTGGAGTAGCATAGGAAAAACTAACCAAGGAGGAGAGTGGGTGTTGATGCACGTGGAGAAAATAATAAAACCTTGGTACAAATTAGTTTGGCAGCTCAGTAGAACACTGGAAGTACTAGCCTAATCCCATGTAGAATTTTTATGAGCCACAGCTAATGTCATCACTTTATAGAAGCAAATGTAAAACTTGCTTAGAACCTAACATTCTGAGTTATTCACAGACATCACTGATTATCAGCAAATAGAGCCTAAGAGCAGCACTATCACTCTCAAAATTTTCACCAGCTGCACGTTGACCTGTTGTTCCTGTAAAGGATAATGTGTAAAAACAGCACTGTGGGATGTAAGACTCTTCTGTCTAACTGCTATGACAGGACTATCCCATTAGTTCTTAAAATGAACTGCATTTTCAAGTCGAAAGGGGAGGACCAACCACTTCTCAAACTTTGGGTATTTGTTTGAGGTATACACATGTGTACATAGCCTCGTGCTACCCATCCTCTACGCTAATGTCTCATTAGAATCTGGTGCTCAATACTGCTTTCCCCCTCTTTGATTTTGTCCAATGTTTTTCAAACCTCACACTCACAATGAAGTCATATAGGTTTCATACGAAGGTGATTTGCTCATGTTCTTTATTAGGTAGGAGCAGGGTAAGGTTAATAATAAAATAATAATTATTTTCACCCAAGTATCACTTTCTGCTCTTCCATATTTGACCTGGCACTTGAAATAAGGACAAAGAAAACCAGCTTACATTTAAGTCACTGAGATAGTGCCTTCTCAAAAAGGCTGATGCTGCAGTGGGAGATAAAGACACAGTACCCCAAAAGTAGGCTACTAGTGTCACTGGACCATTGCCTGTGTCTTTTTTACCTTAATCACAGTTGGACCAATCTCTCTAGTTTTACTTAAAGGCATCTTAATGTTATCAGAGAGTACCTTCTACACTATCTCTGGGAGAGTATGACTAATTTCCTTCTTGTTCATTGCTTCTTCACTACACGCACAGATTTTTGACAGCCTGTCCTAGATGGCCTTCTAATTTGGCCTCGTTCTGTACTACAGCCTGCTGGCCCATGTACCTCTGCTTCACTGTCATTTTCGTAATACCTCAGTAACCACTTTATGGCTTGTCTCTTGTGCTCACCCAAATCTTCGCATCCTGAAATGTGTCTAAGGACCCAGGCTTACAGAAGATAACCCCTATTCCAAATGTAATTCCTGCATATCAGTAACACTCCTTGCAAGCTAAGTTCCACCTAAACAAATTGCTTTGCAATATCAGGGTGTTAAGTTTTAACTAAATATCTACCAAATATAACTAACATACTTCATTTCTCTAAGGGAGCTGATTCACCTTCATAACTCTTTCTGCTGTGGGTGTTCATTTACCATTCTGACATAATCTACTGCCTCACTGCATGATGCTGATGATGTTTTTGTCAATGTGAAGAATGCAGTACAATTGGTGCAGAAATTGTCTTAGAAACTGAGACCTTAATATGTACCATCTGTTTTACAAAAAAGCTCAATGTGGTAATGCATTTACAATACCAGAAGCAATATCTCTAAGACATGAAATGAACATATGCTGTCTAAGAGCCTTCAGGCTGACATTGAAAAAGAGAAAAGATAGTACTTCAAGGCAAATATTGTCCCAATAGAAAGACTGCCAGAACCAATATGGCTCAGTCTATTGACAAGTCTCTGGTGAACAACATCATATAAAGACATGCACATTGTTATGGGTTGTACAGCTCTATGTCCCAGTTTTTCAGCTTGAAAAAAAGGTAGAGAACACCTTCACTGTCACACTGGCTATTCTCTCATTTTAGATCAACAGATGTTGTCAGATGAAGACGTTCTATCCATTATTCTTTGATTAACTGTTTTCTTAAAACAAGTCAATGAAACTCACACTAGTTTCTTGTACTTGGCTAAGTAAGCAGCCTGCCTAGAAGGAAAGATCTGAAAGAAGCCTCAGCTTTCTAGGGGTTTGGGGTTTTTTTTATTCATTCCTGAATTAATACATTTTATGCGTGAAGATATCTGTGATTCTGAAGCTAAAATGGTATTTAAAATACAATAGCTAGTAATGACTTTTATACATACAAGAAGATACAGTAATTTTATTTTAAAGTCTGTTATCCTTAAAGGAAAGGATCTAAGTTATTGTCCTGTCAGCCACAGTTTATATGAATATAATCTAAAATCTATACTCCTTTCATAGAAGACATAAACAAAAAAATGCTATGTTACAGAAATGGCTAGCTTTGGGTGATGTTTTATTTGTTTCCCATTCCAAAACAAACAAAAAAAATAATTGACAGGTAGCCTCCTTTTATTCTGGCAAATCAGACACATTCTCTGAATATCACTCTTCCAAAAAAAATTTGGTTTGCTAGATTTTTGGGGGGCAGGAACAGGTAAGGCATCTATTAAGTATTTTATACAGTAAACATTTGATTTTGCAAGCAATTGTTAACTAAATGGGGGGGTGGGAGCTATGGGAATTATTATTCTTTATTTCTGAATTTGCTACTGTCCATAATAACATGAATAACTAATGATGTAAAGGAATTTCAGTTCATTTTTAAGTTAATGGCAGAGTTCTTTCAGCAGTGGTTACTGAAAAAAATACTGTTTCAGGAATACTCCTTCTTTTTCTGATTAGAATCCTTAGGGATATTTAAAGATATCACTTGGTATGTGTATTAAGCAGACTTGATCAAATTTTGATGTTTTAGATATTACTCCTAATGTCATTAAAGTTATACCATCTTAAAAGTGAAATAACACACTGATAACGTGGGCCCATGTTTGTAGACCTAGAACTGACATGTTGGAACTTAATGGATTCACACCTAAAGATGGCTGCAACCTTATTAAACTCTTACAGGCAAATGAGGATTCAGAAAATCCACAGCATTTCTCCTGTGGATTTTATTAGTTCCACAGGAGGGAGTCTTTCTTCTACAGATTATAGATGCTACAAGCATGCTAAAGGAGCTTGTAAACAGTGCTTGAGGAAGCTACCCCTCTTTAGATCTCAGAAACTCTGCAGGAGGTAGCTCTTCCACTACAGATCTTAGAAGCATAGGCTATTTAAGTACAGTATAATTCTAATTAACTACACCATCAATTATGTCAAACAAGGGCACAATCACTGACCTTTCACTAAAGGCAAATCCATCAAAGCAGAATTTTTAAAACTATGTGAGGGAGGAGGACCAAAGGAAGATCTCACATCACCATCTCTGGAGACTGTGGTGGATACAGACATCAGAAGAGTGGAGGAACCTGGTAGCTACCTTGTTGTTTCTCTGTCATGTGGTCAATAGTGTGCTCTGTAATGGAAGGCTTCTTCTGCCTGATATTTGGTAAATTCTGTGCATTCACAAGATGAAAAATATCAAGACCAATGTAGTCACTTCATCCTATAAAGTTTTTTCGATAAATCTGAAAAAAATAAGCCAGTTTCAGATACAAACTGTTTTTGAGTAAGCAAGTTTTAACTAAGAGCTGCTGTGAGAACCAGAAGAAAGCAAAACAAAATAATAGCAAACATAACTTTTTAAAAAAGAAGTATCAGCAAAAGGCTTTGTTACTACACCTAGTCCCATCAGGGATTAATAATATAATTATTACTAGTATACTGTATCTATAAAAAAAACGCTGGTTAGGCAAACAAAATGCTGAACACTAAAGACTAACCACTAGCTGAGTTAAACACTGTTGTGGGACTTTTGGAGATTATTTTGAGACCCGTAAAACTTAGTGTGCTTTAAAATACTGAAACAATGATACAAGTTTCAATATTTAGTAATTTCAGACTTTTCAAATATCATTTTCGATGTCCTGTTAACATTGTTTAAATGAACAGGCAACCATTTTAAGGCATCATTTTACCTTAAATAACTAATATTTCAAAATCAATGTAAAATAAATTTTTAACATCATCAGCAAAGTAGCTTAGTGGATCAAGTAAAAAAAGCACAACAAATGAATTTCCAGTAAGTCCCGCCCTACAGTATGAAAAACATGAAGAAGATGATATATAATGTCTCTATCTATGCTCTCCAAGTGCTGGCCAAAACAAAAAACCCTACGAATATAAAGCCTTTTAGAAATGGAACTTGGGTTCCTTCTCTCTAAGATCTGAATTTCTGTCTAGATGCGTCTATTTCTCTCCACTGGATGTAAAATCTATTACGTCTCAAGTAAAACACATGGAATTAATTTTAGTGAGAAAGAGAGGGTAGAATTTGATCATTTGTTGAGCAGAATTGACTGGTGAATGAGAAGAGGCATGGAGAAAAATGGAAGAAATAAATCAAATAGCAGACAAGATTAAGTTCTTACTATCCCAAACTCTGAGAGCAGAAATTAATCTCAGCTAACACCAACTCCTATTTGTTAACAAGTTAGTTGTTTAAGCTAATTATCTAGGCTCTCTCTCTAATCAATGGAGAGAAATAGATGCCACCAGAGAATAACCAATCCCACCTATAATATATTTTAGGATGGAATAAACTAGCTCTAGAAGAGCCTAACTCTCCTCGCTGACTGTAGTGGAAACCCAGATGATTTGCTTAACCTGGATGTCTGTCTTTTAAACTGCTAAAGTTGGATAAAATGAACACTAGGAGGAAGAGGCACAAGGCTTAAGCAAACTCTTCCCCTTTGTCCTCATTCCCATAAATATGTGCTTTGCTGACTGCCTTATCTATATTGTTAAAAACAGTGGAGAATGTCTTCAATTTCTCTGACAATTTGATATCATCTTATCCTCCGATTTGCCAAAAGCTCATATTGCACAACAAACTGCAGTTGCTGCTCTGAAATGCTCCATTTAAATCTTGAACTGCAAGTGTCATTATTGCAAATAACCACTGTACGCCTTCCATTTTCAGTAGCACTGGGGCTGTATGAGTGTGAGTCTGCTCAGACTCAGGGAAAGGTAGTTTTTCTTTGGAAATCTAGACCAAGAGTTAAAACAAGCAAAAAAATATAAATTCTTAAAAACAAAAAAAATTAAAAATTAAGGAACCTCTTTAGGCAAGACAAACTAATAAGCAATTCAATGGCAAATATTAATTTGTACCAGAGTCTCATAAACAGGAATCTTTCCAGGAGACAGAAAATACAGATCAAATGTGTGGTTATATTACCTCTGAACCTGTAATGCTTAGTAACTGCATCCCTAGAAATAGGACAGATGCTCATTTGCCTTAAAAGATGTGGCTACAGAGACTATAATGTGTGAAATATATACCTGGCAGACACAGTTTACATACTACAGTACTGGGAGAGGTCAGTTAGCACAGTTTAAAGGAAAAGCCTCTCCGAAAAATATTCTAGATATGGGCAGCTAATAGTAGAAATGAATAAAAACACTACAGAGATAGGACCATGTATATAATGTGTAGTTTGGAATGACTAGAAATGTTGGTGTAATTTAACACATTTCTTTCGGCATGGAGGGGATGAGGATTAAGAGTCTGTTCAACCTCCCTTTAGTATTGCATAATTGCATATGGTGGAAAAAAATTATGTAACTGAATGCCATACAGGTCTAATCAGATCTGCTGTTGCACTTTGGTCTGGTCTCTATTTTGTGTGCTATCATCATTCAGTTATTGCTATATATTTTGAGAGATTCTTTCAAGCTGGAGGATACTAAGAAATCATTAAGTATCACTTTTTTTTAACCTCTCAAATTTTCTGTTTTATAGTACTGGATTTCTTTTTCTTGGAAGCCCCTAATAAACATTGACTCATATACTGCCATTTTTCGTCAGTATCTCCGTCACCGCTGTTGTCACAACTATAGAAAAAAAAAAAGGGGGCGGGGGGGAATTGTATCCGTTTTAACTTATAAAACAAGGATTGTCCAGGAAAACATGCACAACAAATGATATTTTTTTCTAATGTGAAACCTTCATTTTGAAGATAATTTTCTTCAGATTTTCCTCTGATGAACTGGACTCTTGTTCAACATGTGAATTTTATTATTTGTGATAATGAGCACTGTTGAGCATGTGGGAAGATTTAGATCAAGTGAGACAGCAAGCCAAACCTGAACCTTGACCTTCTCTTCCAGCCTCCTTCATGATGTGCTACCTAGTAGTTTTTATAGAACAGCTCATTTTTGAAATTACTTTTCTTTTTGCTTTCCCCATTCAAGAATAACTAAAGAAAAATGAACTTATGTTGTTTATAGCAAGGTACTTCACACATTTCTATTTATTGTAACTGGCCAGAATACAATTACAGTAGCTGTTGTTCATTCCATCACTGAGTATATGTGACTTCTGCAATGAACAGTAGTGGGTCAAATACTGGTGACTAATAAGACTAATAAGACTTATTCTATGTTGGAGCTAACAAATCCTTTATCAGTACTTCAACCATTCTGCTTATGTGGCCTCATTGTTAAGATTATGCCTTTCATCTATGGGAACTAATCCCTTTCATATACAATTTTGGCAAGAAGCTTATAAAATGTGTATTAAAGCAGTATTGACTTGTCCAACAATAAAAAGTACAATTAGGCTTCCAACACAGAGCATTACTAATTTGCATAAAAACCTCTCTAGCCCATTCCTTTTACTCTGAATATAACCAAGAGGTTACATTCCGTACCACGCACCAGTAATTTACTGTAAAATCAGTAGATAGCTGTACCTGTGTAATAGTGTTCACTTTCTTTGGGTAAATCTTTTAAAAGTGAATTTACATGCCGAATGTATCAATAGGAAATAATATTAAAGATCATTACACTGAATGACCAAGTACAATGGGTTCCTTTGATAATATCCCATAATGCAATAACTCAAGACTTACTTATTGAGAGTACCTATCCTGACAGAGTCACGGGTAGGGTCACGCTGTAGACTCAGTTTTATCATACTTTGCAGTTGCAATAGCTCATTTTCATAATGTACTATTTAAGCAAGAAGCTTATAAGAACTGTAGAAGAGTAATAATGACCAGTCAATGCATAAAAATGTATAAATAGTTAGGCTTCCAACACTAAGCATTTCCATCTAAGAAGATTATTTAATATCCCTTTTGCAAAATTTCTCATTTCCATAACCAAATAGGTGCTATTGTCTATTCACTCTCCAAGTACTACACCTCTTTGTAGCACTACAGTAATTTGTTTTCTGTGTGTACTCTGGAATATATTAAATTAGATTTGTAAAGTACATGCCAACTAGTAAATAGTAGTAAGACATGATTCATATGGGGTTTAGGCTCCCTTAGAATTAGCCGAAAGAAAATCAGAACAGACTACTTGCCATTAAGTGCTTCTGCCTACAGAGAGCACAGAAATTCCTCATGACTAGAGATGATTAGCCTTCTCTTCACTTGCTTAATAAAGAACAGTATTTCCTTACCAAGGTAACACAAGATGACATTGCCTCAGGTCACTGCAGGGCATGTCATATCATGTAACACAACACAACCTGATGTAACCTGATCCAACAGGCCATGTGCCTGTTGCCTATTTGTAGAAAATAGTACTTTTTTCAGCAGAGAGGACATGTCAGCATAGATAACAAAACATTAGCTCTACTTTTTAGTGCAAAAGCTTCTGTGTTCACAATTAACTTGGAGTTTAAGTCCCAATTACAAGAAGTAGAAACAATTTCCTCTTTAGTTATTCAGTGTTGCCTATACTGACAAGGAAATTTCTTTAGCTACCTTTTAGAGACACTATCTTTAATCAGCAAACATTTAGGTTACAGAGTCTAAATATGCCCTGTGAAATGGCACTACTCATAAAAAAAGAAAACAAAAACAAAACAACAAAGAAAGAACTGTACTCATCAAGACAGTAAAACCTCAATCACTTCATTTTTACAGATCTCAGGAACACATCAGTCTGTTTCAATTTTCTTCAAAGCAGAATTCTCCACTATGCTCTCTATTTGGCTGATACATTTGACTGTTAAATGATGGCATATTTTAAATGGATAACAATGAATTGCATTACAAGCCAACACTAATCTATAATAAAAACTTAAAACTGGTGTGTTACTGATCAAATTATTACATAGCCAATGAACTTCTAAAAATGTCTAATCTGAGGTGTCAGCACAAAGTGATTTTATTTTGCAAAAATCCCATGCATCTAAATACCTTAAGGCACTACTTTTGAAACCTTAATCCTCTTGAACTTGTTGCCGAAATAAACACCAAGAGCTAAGGAAAAATACTTCTAGAAATCAATTGTAAGAGGAAAATAAACTAACATTACTCCAAAGTAACAAGTAGGAAACTCATTTAAATTTTAATGGTGTTTGAAAGGTGTGCTGTGCTAAGTAGACAAAAGAGTAGAAATTTTTCTCAGTCATGTGTGAGGAAGCACCAAATATAATGTGGAGAAATTCACCCCAATTTTGCCTGATCTTTCAACCCTCAGGTAAGTGGGTGTTCTACAACTAATTGATTTAACTCAAAACCAAGTTTTCCTTCAAAAGAAGAAGGGAAGGGAAGGGAA
>VZZY01008366.1:0-65847 GCA_013400335.1 Eurystomus gularis
TCAGCTCTTCTGAAGTCAAGGGTTTCAAGCTTGCTGAGAGCCTGCTTCTTTGATGTGCTTAGGATCTTAAACTCCACCATCTCATGGTCACTGCAGCCAAGGTTGCCCACGAGCTTGACATTGCGCACCAGCCCTGCCCTGTTGGTGAGCACAAGGTCTAGCGTGACACCTGTCCTCATTGGTTCCTCATTGCCTGGAGGAGAAAGTTATCATCAGTGCATTCTGAGAATCTCCTGGATTGCTTATGCCCTGCTGTGTTGTCCCTCCAAGGGATATTGGGGTGGTTAAAGTCCCCCATGAGGACCAGGGCTTGCGTACAAGCAGCGATTCCTATCTGTCTGTGAAAGGCCACATCCACTTGGTCCTCCTGGTCAGGTGGTCTGTAGCAGACCCCCACTGTAATGTCTCATTCCCTTCCTTTCACCCTGGCCCATAGGTACTCAGTCTTGTCATCACTTGCTAGGTGGAGCTCCATGCATTCCAGCTGTTCATTGACATAGAGGGCAACACCGTCTCCTCGCCTTCGGTGCCTGTCTTTCTTGAAGAGCTTATACCCTTCTAATATAACATACCAGTCATAGGAGTCATTCCACCATGTCTCTGTGATGCCTCGCAAACCATAGTGCTGGAGGCATGCAAGCGTCTCAGGCTCCTCTTGTTTATTGCCCATGCTACAAGTGTTCGCATAAAGGCATTTGAGCTGGGCCCCTGATGGAGTAACTGGAGCCCCTGGTGAAGTACTGTTGCGCTTCAGTTGGGCTAGTTGTATCACTCCCAATACTGATACGCCATTCCCAGGGTCGTCTTCATCCAATCTGGTTTTATCCCTTTCCCCCTTCATATCTAGTTGAAAGCTTGCTCAATAAGCTCTGCCAGCTCATGTCCCAGGATCCTTTTTCCCCTTGCAGTCATCTGAGCCCCACCTGATCTCAATAGGCCAGGTGCTGTGTAGACTTCCCCATGGTTGAAAAACTCAGAATTGAACTGTTGGCACCACCCTTTCAGCCAGGTGTTTATCTGTGGTGTTTTTCTAAACTTCTCAGTATTTTTCTTTGCAGTTGAGGGGATTGAGCAAAACACAACCTGCACACCTGATCCTTGTAGCATCCGCCCTAGTGCCCTGAAGTACCTTTTGATTGCCTTTGCTCATCTCTCCTCAGTCTCATCATTGCCAATCTGCCTTACCAGAAGTGGGTAATAATCTGAAGGCTTTACCAGACCTGGGAGTTTCCTTGTAACATCCCTAACCCTGGCCCCAGGGCGACAGCAGACTTCCCTGTGAGATGGATCAGGTCTGCATATAGGGCCCTCAGTTCCCCTCAGAAGGGAATCACCTGCTACTAGTACCCTCCTTTTTTGCTTTATTGAAGTTGTGGAGTTGACTGATTTACCCTGTGCAATTCCCCAGGTGGACCTTCCTCTCCATCCTCATTGACCTGGTCCTCAACTTCCAGAGCCATAAATTATATAGGTTTGCATATGATGGGTTTCTCTTGGCTTCAGCCATTTGACATCTTTTCAGAGTATGTGGATTTTCAAAAGTTTTGTTTGATGTAGAATCTTAAGTTTGGGCTAATATTCCTATTTATAGGGGGGGAGAATATCCATTTTCCTTCTGAGGATTCTAATTTTGCCTTCCTGAATGGTAAGTAGAAGATTGTATTGTGCAAAAAAAATCTGGATTTTGAAAGTGCTCATTAATATTTCAGATTTTTAGTTGGCTTAACGGTTCTTTGGGTTTTGAACATATGGTCTGAGTCCCTATGAATAGGGAAGTGAAGTTGCTGTTGGCAGCATTAGTGATCCTCTAGCTATCTGCACATGGCTTAGAAGCATATGGAAGAATTGGTTTTAGTAAAGTCATCAAAACTATGTGGGAAGAGAACTGGTTATCATGACTGTATTGACTCCATATGGTATTGCGTAGCTCAGTGATCCATTTCAGATTTTTTAGTGCTTTCTCTACTATTGTGGGCTTAACCCTCATGTTGTATTCTCTTTAAAAGCTCTTTCACAGTTTTGCTATTAACTGGGACCTCAGACTCTAATGTTACTCATTTTTTTTGGAGGAAACCACAATTGAGCCTATAAATATGATACTTTCCAACAGGCCTTATATTGGCTATTTTTTTGGATCTTAGTAAGTTTTGTCTTCTTCAGAAGGTAGAGTATTTTACATTTTCCAGGATATCTTCCAGAAATATAACTCATCTGTTAAAGAAATTACAGGAGGTTAGTTGTAGAGAGACACTGTATTTTCTGTGTTTAAAGCTTTATTCTTCAAAATTTACCAGTTTTATCATGAAGTTGTGAGAAATTCTAGATCTTGAATCCCAGTTGTGGATCATTCCTTCACACAGGGTAAGCTGACCCGCATGCAGCTCAACCTGCACTTTCCTTTTATTTGCTAACTGAAACGTGTTATGCTTAATGTACTTCTCAGGGCAATGATACTAAAATAACATGTTCTCCAGACAGGGCTGATGACGTCCTGGAAAGTGCCCACCAGGAGCTTCTGGTGGGCAAGCAGCTACACTGAGGGCAGAGTTGAGGGCTATGATTTCTCCTCCAGGCACAGAAATATTCCCCTTTTAGGGGACCAGAATGAATTGGAAGGTCGAGGAAACTGCTAATTACATTTTGTTTCTAACTCAGACTACTGTAAAAGTGTCAGAATGTGGATTTTGTTGGAGTATGTGCTTTAGGTCAGGTGTGTAAGGAAGAAAAATGGAATTTGTTAACAAAAATTCCTCTAGCTCACCTTCTTATGGCTGGCTGAGTACAGAAGTTAAAAGGGAGAGTGTCATGGCCAAGTCAGAAGTCATAGATTGGAGATGATTATACATGGGGTAGGTTGCCTGCTGAAAACTGAAATCCCAAACCAAGCAATCTCCCCCCCCCACCCCCCCCTTTTCTTTTTTTAAACAATTGATCTGTGGAAACAATAATAGCGGAAATGCAATCAGATGTCTGCAGTTAGTTGGAGCTGTTCACTGTCACTCTGCCAGCTACTTCTCAGTTCAGCTTACTTTTGAACATTCCTTATTACTGTGCTCTTGAAGTGTTGTAGAAAGAATCCAAGCCGAAAACACTTTTACAGTTGTGTTGTGCTTTAGTGCATCTCTCCAATGACAGAGAAGCCTGCTCCTGTGTGGTGTAAAGGCTAGCTAAATCCAGTCTGTGGGTTCATTTTGGTTGTGTTTGGTTTGGTTGGGTTTTTTTTTGGTGGGAACCTACCCTCTTGGTCTCTCATCTCCTGAGATGCAGGAGACAGAATAGGCACAATTACATAGCTTAATTAATGGGCTTGGATGTATCCATGTACCTCTTCCAGGTATCTGTCTCATCCATCTTCTCTTCCAGGTATCTGCCCAGCCTATGCCTTAGATTAAGATCACGCAGATCACTGCCAAGGTTACTACCTGATCTTTCTTTGACAGTGTGTATGTATTTTTAATTTTTTTTTTCTTTTATTTTTAAGTCCACAGAGGTATTCTTATTATGCTTGCAGTTCCCAAGCTTTGTCCATGTTCTCTAGCAACTTGTTTATTTGCTTACTGGAAACCTTTGGTAAATTATTTTGCAGTTGTACATCTCTTTGCTCATTTAATGGTGAGGTTGATGAATAGTTGTTACTCTGTTGAGCAGTTCTGGGTAATTGTAGGTGTAATCTGCAAATAGGACAGTAGGCTGTGTTTAAGTAGATGCTAGAACATGGAAAAAAACATATTCCAGGAACGAAACATAATTTGTTTACCATTCTAAGCCTCTGGTTTTAAAGATAGAGATAGATTTTAATGGCATAATGTGGTACCATGCACAGATGTCCTTTGATCTTACAGCTCCCTCCTACTCCTGAGAAGTCCACAGTACTTGAATCCAAGGACTAAATGTCAGCTTCCGTGTGTCTGTGGGCAATATCCTAAGTTTTGGCTGCTCTGATGCTACTGTACTAGTGCCCGCAACCCCTGGTAGAAATTATATACTAATCTGTCAATGTTTATTCAAGATAAATAAGAAACACGTGGGTGTGTGAGGAATGACTGCAGTTCTTTGTGTACTTCTTTGGCAGGAGAGAGGTCACTACTTAAAGCAGTCCTGCCGTGGCAAATGCTGGCTGAGACCTTGCCAGGCAATTCACTGAAGACAAAGACTCTGGGTTATATTCTTATTTCTGGAAATAAATACTTATGATGCAGTTGGATCCCTAATGGTAGCCGCACAAAAGATTAAGTAAAAGTGAGATGTTTTGATAAACCTTCACTGGAGTCCCAGATGTGTTGCGTGTGCTCTATATGCAGTGTTGACTTTCACAACTTGAGTGCTAAAGAGTTTCCTAATTTGCATGTAAAAGTGAATTCTGTTTGCCACTGGATATACTTTTTTTGGCCAAACTTGTGCTCTCTCAGTCTTGTTTTCAAAACAGAACAGCAGTTTTGTGAATGTAAAACCGGAAAGCTGTCTGGAATAATTACACTCTAGTAACTTCAGCATCCTCATAGCTGGCATGAAACTCTTCAGAGATGTTTGGTTTGGTTTTTTGGTTTTTTTTTCCTTATGCCATCCTGTTGAATTTCAGTATAGGGTTTGCATTTCCTTTTTATGCACACTGACTTGTGGAAATAAATGCAAAGCTTAGCAATCCCCTACGGTGACTGCCAAGATGCCTCTGGCAGGCTGCATGCTGGGGGAGCCCAGCCCTGCGGGGCAGCCCTTACCCTCTGAGGCAGCCCAGCACCCCACAAGTGTGACCTCCTGCTGTGTTCTTGGTTTCCTGTATATTTGCATTCTAAGCATGCTGTTACTGTTCCTTAGAGAATATTACTGAGTGTGTATTCATCCTTTCGTGTGAGGGGGCTAGTCAGACTTGAGAAACTGGATAGCTCAAGTCTACGTGTAAAACCGTAGAGCAGAGCTCCTTAGGGTAGACACCTGGGTGGCAGGCAAGGCAGGGTTTGTGCCAAAGTAGATGTTGAAGCGGGAACAGTGTTTAGCTGTAGCTAGAATTCATCATGGGGGTTTTTGTAAAGACTGAGAATTCTGTGGCTCACTTGCTGGGGAGTACCGGGCCACAGTGGTAGCTTGGGGTCTGAGTAATTGCAGACAGCTTTCTGCTGCTATGCCTAGGTCTTCATTGCACAGCTGGAGCCCTGGACCTGGCACAGTGATGCTGCAGAGGACTCCAGACCAACTCAACCTCTTGATGCAATGTTTGTGTGTGACTCTGCCTGTGGTAAGGTCTCCAGTGCTGCACTGAACCTCTGTACTGGAAGGGCTCTTCGTAGGACCAAATCTGCTCTGTGCAGCAGGGATGCTGTGGATGGCCACAGCTAAAATAGATGTAGCTGAGCACATCCTAAAATGGAAATGGCATTTGGATAAAGTTACTCTCCTGGAATCTGTGTTCTACTTGCACATTGACACTCCTTGAGTTCATGAAAGTCACTTTGGATTTGTGTTACTAGACACAAATGAGACAGATGTTCAAAGAGGTTTTTTGTACCTAAGTGTAACAAACAGGGAATACATTTTTCAAAGTGGATGAAGTTAAAAGGTTAAAAAGAAATTAGCGTAAGTATTCGGTGGTCGGAAGCATTCTCTTCATGCACTTCCACCGGAAGAAACAAATACCTCCCAGGCTATGCTTAGCGAAACTCTGCCAGTAAAACTGGTATTAAGTTGTCACTTGCATCTAAATAGTCACAGGAGCCTACAAGAATTGCATCAATATTTTTGTAATGTCTTAATAGATAGAAGAGAATGATGCTGCTTTCCTCATTTGGTTAATAATACTCCCTATAGTGTGCCAAGGGTGCACATTTGATGAGCATCATTTAATGCACTTTGCATTGTCTGTCCATACACACTATAGAAAAAATAAAAGCATGTTTCTCTGCTCTTTAGTCAGACACAGATTACTTTAAAAAAAACTCCACAAACCAAACAAACCCAAACAAAGAAACAAACCACCACTCCCCCAAAAAACCCAACAAAGACTAAGTAGTCTATAAAGAATCTGTTAATTCTACATGGACTATAAATGCTGTAATTACACTTCTGCTGAACTTAAAAATTATTTAAGTGCCACATGCACCTAAAATTCTGTGGTGCAGCAGAGACATGGAAATAAAGTCTTTTAAACCTCCTCATCTGTAATTTAAAAAAAAAAAAGACCATTGGCAAGCATGCTAAAAAGAGAACATTTCCAATGTGAATGATACCTTTATAAAAATAGCTTCCAGTTGTTCTGTGACTCTTTGCAAACCTGACTCGGGCAGCCTACTTAGACTGCTTTGTTGACTGTGAGTGTAATGCGGGTTCTTTTGCAATTTTGTGCCAATATAAACTGCATTATCTGTCTGCTTGAGCTTTCTCCATAGGTCAAGTTGAAATATCTTATGATTTGGCATATTGTTCTCTTTCCTCCCATTCCACAAAATTCAAGTAACATACCAGGCTTCATAGTGGATCTTGAAATACATGAAAAATGTTGTAGGTGGAATCACTGCAGGTTCCATTAAAAGACAGTAACAATATCCCATAAAGAACAGTAGACTATTCTTTGCTTGCAAAACTGTACTTGTATGCTGATTTAATATTTTATTTGACTTAGTGACTGTGGGAGGAATCTCGTGCAGCCCACATTTTGTCATTTATATCCTGTTGTCAAGTACAGAGTTTTGAAATCCATGGTGTTGGCATTCCTCAGGAAGGGGTAGGTGTGAAATATGTCTATTCCAAACCAAATTCCATGGTTGTAGTCAGTGCTTCACTGGTCACCTAGGAAACTTTCAGTAATGGATTCACTTGGCTTGGTGATGCAGTCTGGTATGATCCATTTTTTCCAGTTCCCTCTAATTTGAAAATGCAATGCTCAAACAAAAAAAAAATCATAATTTATTCTGTTCCGTAAAGAAAAATTCTATCCTCTGTCTTCAGTTCTGTTTTAGTCATCGTCTAAGATATCATGTTTTTCTTTATTCATTCTGTGGTGACTCCTGTAGAATTACTTTAGATTGCATGACCTTTAGAATAAATGAATTTGAAGTTATTGAACCATTATTGCTGTGTTTATGTCTGTCTGTGAGTCGGTGTGTCTGTGAATCCTCTATGGAGGTCCTCCTGCCCTTCTGAGATGTACTCATGGGATTTTGTTCTGATTCTTGCCTACAAAAGACTGCTAGCATTTAACTGGGAAAAAGATGGAGCAGTTAATCTTATAAAACTGTCTTCCCAAAATTTTGGGGTGATCAAGTTGCATTGATTGAAGCATTTCAAGTATTAGCACTTTCTTCTTTGCTGTATATTGCATTGCAGGAGCATCAGTCTGGTTCAGTAGAGCTTGCAGTTAAAAATCTTCACTAGGACTGTTGAGGAAAAGGAGCCCTCTTACCCCCCCGCCAAAAAAAAAAAAGAAAGCTATGGCAGGATGTCTGAGAAACGCACAAAACTGTACATGGTGGTGGTGGGGAGGGCAGATAGGGATGTTGTCTGTAGTTGAAGAGCTCGGGCAGTGTCAGATAAAACTGTAGGAGCCCTACTCAAGACATAGAAGATGCTATTTTGTGGAGTAGGTACTGGTGGTATGGGGCACATGGTGCTGTCAGTGCTTAAAGGTTACATCAGTTCAAGGAGTGACTAGGTAGCAGCAAGGTGATGAAGGGGACAGTGTTTCAGAATATATAGAAACTGCATCCATGTCAGTAAAACCCATGATCTGAGATTGGTAGAAAAAGAAGAGAAAACATCATATGTGCTTGTCTTATCCTTGCTTTTCCTAATGTGCACCATTATGGCTTTTGTTGATGATGGACTATCCAGACCACTGTCTTACCTGGTACAAGTGTTCTTCGAAGTGACCTGTTGACTAGGGCTTAATCTAAGACTTATTTCAGTGGAAAAAGTATTGGTGGCTCCTGAGACTAGTCTCCATAGTTTGCCTCCTGTGGCTGTTTTAGACAGACTTGAATTTTATTAGAACAAGTGGTTTTTGTATTGCTCTGCAAACTGTCTGTGCTCCTGCAGGTATTTTTGCTTGACTGAGCAGAGGTACACTTGAAGTACCCTTGTACTTGACTGCAGAGCATTGCATGAGTAACTTGCAAGGTGTATTTCTTCTACAAAGTGGGATGCAGATCATAATCTTGTGTGTTGATTTTGCTGGTGTCAGATAAAACTAAATAGGAGGCAGAGATTGATTTGGATAGGCTTAGGATGACGTTTCGGGTGCCTGAGGGCTGCTAAGTCTGTGGTGGTGGACAAGCCTGGAGGGTTAATAGGCATTTTACTTTCTTGTAAGGGTTGATCTCCTGAGCTCTGTTTAGAGTGCGGCTGTTGCTTGAACTCAGGTGAAACTGGGGAGCTGCAGTGTGTTCTGGGATCCAGGCTGGTCTCGTTAAATACTCGGTGTTGGGTAGAGATACTGTCTCATAGCTTTGAATTATGTACCTTGATTACACAGCACATGGCGTAGCGTGCTGAATGTTGTTCAGCAGTTTAATCGGGAAGCTGTTTAGTGGGAATTCATGGGCTCATTTGAAATATGTCAAAAACCCTGGGATATGAAAAGAAAATTGCTTGCACAGTCATTTGCCTGCATGTAGTAAGAGGACAAAATTAGCACCGCTATAATTTACAGAGGCTCTGAATAAAAAAAAACAAAACCCTTTCTCTTTTGTGTCTGCCCAAGGACTTAAAAGCACTAAACACTGCCTCTTGGAGGTCTGGTTCCCGTGGTTGGTTTTTTGCCCTGTTTTCATGAAGAATATGAACCACTTGCTTTCAGGGGACTTACTGAAGTTAGGTGAAGTTCTCTGGTTACCATCCAGACCTGTAGTAAGACGTCACATAATTAGCTCAGACTGACAAGTACTAAGTTATTTTGGTTTGAAGATTCTTTCCTGTCCACTAGTCATACTAGCTTTGTTTTCATGTCTTGAGATAGTTGTTTACAGAGTAGATAGGTTTCTTTGCTTCCTGTCCTTGAGAGTAATTTTTAATACAACCCCCTTGTCCATAGCACTTCTAGTTTGATAATGGCTCATACCTATAATATGACAGTGTATTTGCCTGCTCTCTTTGAATTAGATCCAGGCAAGTCATAAAGCCTCCCGATCCAGTGCTGTTCAGTGCATTTTCTTTTTAATTATTATCTGTGGCCTAAAAATATATTCATACATGTTCCTCCTTCTTCTCCCTCAGATAAACTACTAGTTTTTACTGTAGCAACTAAAGAAACTGATGGCTTTCACCGTTTCATGCAAACTGCAAAGCACTTCAACTACACAGTAAAGGTATTGTATGTTTTCATAACAAATACTCATACTATACAGCCTTTAAGGCAGAAACAGTACAATAGTAACTAAAGTTACATTACTTTTCTTGCGTGCTGGGTCAAAGTAAAACAAATACAGAGCTTGGGGGCAGATAGGGCACTTGCACGTGGACCTGCTGCTGTCCCTGCTGCTTACCTCTGAACAACCACAGGAGAGTGCTTTTTCCACTGCCTTAGGAACTGTTTTAAGATTAGTAGCTACTGTGGGCAGCATCTTCAGTCGCTTACAGCTTCTGTCATGATTTACCATATAGCCTTGCTTTTCAGTGTGGCTGATTTTGTTTGTGTGAATGCTTCTGGAAGCTGCATTGCACGCGGAAGGCTTTGGATGTCTCCATCACTAAACAAGGCTGGATCCCTGCTGCGGGGAAGGAGGGAGGTTCACAACTGAAAGTTTCACTGTGTTGCCTTGGAACCTGTAATTCTCTGAGAGGACAAAATGTTTCTGTGGTTCCTGCCAGACTTTTCTGCCTTGCTCCACATCCCTATATGTCATGTGCTGAGGCTGGCCTCCGCGTGACCTTGTGGGTAAAGGGAGGGCACTTAACCTTCTTCTAAACTTTCCCTACAAATAGGTGGGGAAAACAAAGAAGAGAAAATCCAGGAATTCAGATAGTGTTCTGAAATTTTAATGCTTACTTACCATAATTTCTACACTATAAATGGAAAATTAACTTGGGGTCTCTTCTACCACTGAACTTGGAAGAATGAGAGAACCTTTCCTAAGATGATAATGCTGTACTAAAGCACCCGAGAAGCCTGAGCTCTAGATACAGCTATTAGTTTTGCAGATTTGTCTAAAACATCACGCAGTGTAGTTCTTCCACATTTTACAAGTTCAAAAACATTATGTTCAAAACCCACAAAAAGTTTAAGGGTTTTTTCTTTCTTTTGAGATGTAAGTTTTGTTTAGCTGATTTTAGCAGCCAGCTGTTTATTGGGGAACCTCAGCTTTCTTGTGCAGAAGTGTTTTGGAGGGATTTCAGAAAGACTGGAGCTTGCAATTTGTATTAATACCCTGATCCACCAAGGTCTCTTACACTTCCTGTTCCAAAAGTGATTATATTGGCTTTTAAAGATCTCATTCAGAATGTGTTTTTCTAAATTTTGAAACTATTAGCTTTTTTCTTTTGTTTTCTTTTTTTTTTTTTCTTTTCCTGAAGGAGACATGTTTGAATAAATGGTGGTAGCAGGCAATTGCTCAATTCTTATTCTCATGTTTCTGCAGTGATGTCATTATGCTGAATGCTGCTTCAGACACGGAAAACTTAACGATGCTGGAAACGCTGGCTTGCTATGTTTTAATGTGCTGCTTTTGCTTTAACATCTGTTTTCAATAATGGTGTGCTTTAAAAAGCCACTTGTTTTTGGGTAGCAAAAGTGCTTTTCTTATTCCAGGTACTTGGAAAAGGTGAAGAGTGGAAAGGTGGTGAGCTGCCTAACTCTATTGGCGGAGGGCAGAAAGTTCGACTGCTGAAAGAAGGCATAGAAAGCTATGCTGATAAAGAGGACTTGGTTGTAATGTTTGTTGAATGGTGAGTAGACCTGGCTTGTTGTCTTTACATTTTAGTCTAGGTAGGCATGCAAAAGTAGCTGCTGTGGCATGCTGAAAGTTGCATGCTGCTTCTCCCCCTTGCTGCTTACTTGAGAGTTTGCTTCCATTTTTCTCCATTCATAAAAATAACAGATTGCTCTTGGAGCAATCGTTACTTTAACTGATTCACAGATGTAAGAGTTGCTCATGGTTCCCCTGCCTCAAGGAGGTAAAAAAATGTTATTGGGAACCGACAAGCTTTTAAACAAGCATTTACTATCTCCCTGTTTAGCTGTGGTGAGAGCAGGAGGTGGCTGCAGGCTGGGAGTGTAGAGTGGGGGGCTGGGAGCAAAAGTAACTCCAGAAACAAAGTGGCCTGTAGGGACCACAGCCTGATCTTATTCCCTGGAGTAACAGTGATATGGAGGAAGCTGGAAAATGGGTCCCTGAGGAAAGCACTTAGCAAGAGAAATTCTTTTAAGTGTTAGAGAACTGAAACAAGAAGGTTGGTGCCAAGTACCCATGTACTTATGCTGCCTGTATGATGGAAGGATGGAGACACAGTGCTGCTGCAAGGTGCCAGATTATAGATTGTAGCACAGCTATCCTTGAACATCCTCACTGGAGGCAGAAGGAGGAGTCACAAGGGGAGAGAGAGCTCAAACCTGTTCAAACACTACCTTTTCCCTTGCTTCCCTCTGCTTTTTTTTTTTTTCCCCTACCCCTTCTTTTTCTGCTCTTGTGACAAGAGTATGATCAGAGCAGCTAAGAATCCAACTCACATTAGGTGCCAAGCTCTTCCACACTACTTTTAACCAGAGCAGGGTCACAGCTCTAAAAGAATTGCTGCAAGGAAGGTATGGGACCGAGTCTGGACTGGGGACGTGAAACCCTGATTTCAGACAGGAAGCCTCAGGGAGGTCGCTGAGTGAAAGCCTGGGAGAAGTTTGTGCATTGGTTTGCACTGCTGTTACCGAGTTGTGTTGGAATGTCTGCTCCAGAATTTTCTTTCAGTTTTTAACCTGCTCTTTTTGTTTATTTATTTTTTTAAAATTAGCTGAAGAATTTTAGGGACCCTTTTGCAAGACAGAGGTTTGGCAGGATTTATACAGCAGACATCGTAAGCAAGAAAGCGGTAGTTACTGGAAATTTCATTTGTTGTTTTGTGTAAGTTAAGAGTTTAGGAAAGTTGGAGTAGCATATTAAACTGATAGCAAATGTCAAGATGCTACTCAATTTTCTGTTTTAATCTTGCCTCTTGTGATGAGATAGAGCTAGGAAGCCAATGTCTTAATCTTAAAGTGTTTAAGATCTTAAGTATTTAATGAACAAGCTTTATAAGGGAAATTTACTATGTCAAATATTTTCTTTGTACACTTTATTGACAGTAAAAGTAACAGATTTTGGAGGTCCATGTTTAATTTTTAATTTTTTTTCTTAATTGACTTGATCCGTTTTTCATTTGGGAATGAAAAAGTATCTTTCTAAAAGTAAATATACTATGTATTTGTTCATACTATTGGCCTACTGATGAAGCAATGACTGAAACTTTTAAGGTTATTTGGGAGATTATTTCATTCTTTACTAAATGCTCAGATGAATCAAAAGTTTCCCAAATGTTTGCTACATACATTGAATTTCATTGTTTTCAAACGTAGTATCCTCATTAATAACTGTTTTCTCCCTATATGGTAAAATTGGGAGAATTCATTACCAGAATTGGGTATAGCTCAAATTCTTATCCAACATAATTTGTTTCCAGGAGCAGGTTGTCTGCTGGCATGGATAAGAGAGTACAGAGGACAATGTGTGTTGAAGTGCAGATGCCATAATCTTTCTTGCCATGAAAAATCACAGGATTTAAGGTCTCCCATGTTCTCAAGGTCCATAATCCCAAGTACATATTGATTTAATGCTGGTGGAATTGATTCCAGATAGGAAAAAAAATTGGTTTGTTGATTCTAGCATTATATTTTAATTCTGATGAGCTTTTTCATTTCCAGGGATCCCAGGTTGCAATTTAAATGTTAATCAATGTAGCAGTAAGTTTGGAAAGGTCAAATATAGTGAACTTCTTCCTTTCTTTTTCAAGTGTCTTTCATTATATTCATTGTGAAGCATTTGGAATATTAATCTTGGGGGTGGGGAAAGGAAATGTCTGGTTTACTTACTGTAATAGGCAAGTAGTTTCTAGTGAACTGTTTATTTAAACTTAGCTCTTTTTTTTTGAGCAGTTTTTTATATGGCTCACAATTCTGGAAATAGAAATTCTTCTGTGGACAGCTCGTGTCTAGGTACATGCAGATAGCAAAACACTTTGCTTGCAGATGGAACATTATTTAAATTAGGCTTATTTTTGCAAGAGCTAAATACTAGTTTACTTTGGACCATTTCTGATTGAACTGGCTAGTGGCCAGCGTAGACTGGATAAAATGGTTGATGCTGTGACTGTTATCCAGAACTTCCACAACCATCTGTTTGTATAGTGCAAGACTTTTGAAGGCTCTCAGGTTTTTAGTTCTGGTTTGTTGGGTTTTGTTTTTTTTTTGTTTAGTTTTTGTTTTGTTTGTTTGTTTTTTGTTTTTCAAACATTTTTCAGAAAGTAAGGGTTAATTACATTTTATACATATCTAAAAATGGGTAAGGTGTAATCCCAGTGGGGATGCAGTGTAAATGGCAGAATGGCTGTGTGGCTGAACAGTCCAGTTAAATAAGGTGACACACCTGACCTGAATTGCTGATTACTAGTAAGCCCTCTTGTTTGTATTTTGATCGCTGACTTGCACCTCCAATAGTAATGAGTCCTTGTTACAAAAGTTGTGGATGAAAAAAACTGCATGCTCAGTTCTAGAGGATCTGAGCCACCATTGCCATTTACTTGTGTTGGTGAGAGTGCTGGGTGTATAGCCAGGATGCTTTGCAAAAAGTGGAGGAGGAATGGGTGAATTCCAGCCCCAAGCATCTGCTATCTGGAAGCTTCAGGAAATGGCACTGGGGTTGTGGAGGCTTTCTGGATTGGTTCACCCCCCCCCCCCCTTTTTTTTTTTTCTTGCTTTCTACTTAATTGTAAGGATTTAAGGAGAATGAATAAAGGAGTATTTGAGCTTTTCCAGCTTGCCAGGGCAGCCTGCTTTTTCCTGGATATATCCACACTCTTTCTTCCCTGTCAGATTTTGAAGCCCTGTTTAAATTAAGTCACGTGCATCACCCGTAATAACAGTATAAACTGTCAAGGGACCCTTCACAGACCCTGGGAAGGTCCTGGGGCCTATTTTGTGATGGTCTGTTTAGTGTGGACCTGAGGTGATTCCTCCCTTAGAGTAGGAGTTGAGTGCTGGATAAACTGAACATAATCTGACAGAGCAGGTAAGCAAGGCAAATGATGGATTTATAGGTTTTAGTTTGACTCTACAAGTTTTCCTGTTGCCTGGAAAGTAAAGCAGGAGGCTCAGAAAGCAGCTGACTAGGAGACTGGCAGCAAGGGGCAGAAGGCTGATGGAGGTCCTGCCTGGGACGAGGTGTGATGGCAGTAAGCCACCTCTTGACAAAACAGAAGGCTGTGAAAATTAGTGGAAAATGTAGGTCCATTCTGGATTCATGCTTCTGCATAATATCCATTAGTGTGTAAAGTTTACAGTAACTGATAATGCTGTTTAGCAGCTCTGTGCTTTGTATTACAAACTGTGCTGTATTAAGTAGCATATCCCTTTTACAAGCAGAGCTGGTGGCTAGCCCAGCATATTGCTCAACTTTGGCTTTTTTTTTCACAGAATGACAATCCTTGGAAGCAATATTCCAGGGGTGTTTGGTTCCTTCCTGCAGCTGTAAGTCATGGCAGCAGCAGCACTAACCTGATCAAAGAAGAGAAGCACAGCCTGCCATAAGCTATTAAGTTAAAGCCTCAGACAAATCTCTGTTTTTGTCTGTCTTCAGCATGTCTCCTGTTTCTTGCTTGTTCTTCAGGCTCGTTGTGGCTTTGAATTGGGCTACACCAATTGAATGGAAAAGGGAGGGAAGTGTATTCTTGTATATTTGGGCAGAAACAGGCAGTTTTTGCAAAACCAGGGAAGCTCCAAAATCCACAACGTTTTTTTTCATACATTCTGCTGCCAAAGTTACAGAAAAACAAAAACAGTGAGAGTTTTCAGAAACTCACTTATTTTATATAGACTACATAACATGCTTCCTCTCCAGGATTCATACATTGCTCTGCAGTGGAAATCTTTTCCTTTGCATTTGTAAGCCTGTTCCTTTTCAGTTCTCTTGGACCAATTGAATGAAACCCCCTTTGAAGAAAAGATGTTTTAAATTATTTCAAAACTAATAAAGAAGTACCAGAAGTCAGTAATGGTTGGTCTGTTGGTTCTAGTGCTGAGCGATACATTGAAATGCAAAAAAGTTCTGTGTACTGCAGGCGGGCATACTGCTGTCCTTCCTGGCCCAGCTAAAGGACTGCAAGAGCAAAGTCTTGGTCAGGGTTAAACCTTTTAATTTTTGGTAGCTGTACATGCCTTTGCCCTACATCAGGGCTGACAATTTTCAGTCACTAAGGTAGATGTGTGGAATAAGAATATACCTGCATTCAGATGAGAAAGCTGTGAGGTTGAGATGCTGCCATTAAATTCAGATATTCTGCTTAACTTCAGCCAGAGTCTAATCTCTGATGTGATTCCAGTATTACGGTGTCATGGTTTCACGCTGTGTAAAATGAACCTTGGAGTGATTTGCACATATACATGTAGATCTCAAGTACAAAAAAAGGAACCTTATACTCTGAATAATTTAATTATTTATACATAATCTGAGGTTTTGGGTTGCTGTTTTTTTTTTTCAGAGGCATTGATTAGATATGGTTTAACCACGAGAAACTACTAGGGTTGTGATACTACCTTCTTGCATGACCTTTGCAAAACCTTGTACATATGTCTTTCTGCTTTGGGGTAGAGTTGACCTGTGGCTGTGGGTAACTCCTCTTTTTAGAGATGAGCCCTCCACCTTTAGCTCTTTGTCCTCAATATGAGATGGGAGTCAAGTCTGATGACATTAATTTTTTGAAAAATGTCGTGAAAATTAGACCCTACTGAAGTCTTCAGTACATTAAAGAAGTTGAAGGAGAATTCTATATATTGTCAGGATGCAACACAGTTTAAGTTCATGGGCAACTAGACTTTACTGAGAAATATCCAAGTACATTCTTAGTAAGAATTCTCAGAAAAAAAGTCAGTGCTGTTGTGTTTTGGAACAAGATCATCTAGAGTTTCCCAGTAAGAGTCACCTAAATAATCTTTCAATCTTACTTTATCTGCTACATTTAGATTATGTTTTTTTTTAGTTGTTCTTGAACACAGTTTTCTAAAGGGGAGAATATGTATTTTTTTTACTCAGTATACATGAAATGTGAAAATGAATTTTGGGTAGACAATTCAAATTTTGAAGGAAAAATAATGTCCAAAATGTGGAAGGTTTAAAGAAACAAACAAACCAACCAAAATGCCAAACAAACCTGTAAATAGAAGGGGAAACGGTTTTGGATAAATTGTATTGATTCACATTTTTCTTCTAGAAGGGCATAAGATTTTATAGTGGTAAAACATGATTTAATGAGTCTTTTTTCACAATAAAAGAACTGTCTGTATTTTAAAAATTTGAATTGTTGTTTTGAACACAGAAGCAATAAAATTAAATGAATTTCTTTATTTGCAGCTATGATGTTATCTTTGCTGGGGGACCTGAAGAACTGCTAAAGAAATTTCAGGAAACTAATCATAAAGTGGTGTTTGCAGCAGATGGACTAATTTGGCCAGATAAAAGACTAGCTGACAAGTATCCTGTTGTCCGAAGTGGAAAACGATTCCTGAACTCAGGAGGCAAGTGTGACTCTTGAACGCAAACTCCTGAACTTTGAACGTGACTCACTTCTGTTATCTGTTTTATGTATTCGTATGTGAAACTGTTACTGAATTCCCCAAGTGTAAAATTGAGGATTGGGTTTGCTGTCCTCTTCCTCTCTCCTTCCCTACTCAAATAGTTCCTCTTCTAAGCTCAATAATAGTTTTCATTGAAACTTACATAGTTTTTGTTGGCAATAACTTGTAAAAAGCAGGTAAATAAAGTAACAGCCTAGCAAGCAACTGTGCCTTGCAATGAAATGCTGTGCAGGGATGACCCAGTTGCCACTAATTGAATCTACTTCAGAAACAACCTACTCTACAAGCCCAGTCAAAGGAGTATATGCTATTTATAGGTACAATTTAGCTGAATCACAGAATTCCTGACTTGTCTACCTTTGTTCTTAAGGGTTGCTACATACAGTGTAAATGTTCTGATAGCTCTACCTGCCTCATCAAGCGTGGTTTAGGCAGCTCATTCCAAGAGAGGTACAAGTTACTCCCATTAATGATACCTTAGTTCTGGAATCCTCCTTTAAATTCCAGCTTTAGTAACAGTGTTGCAGTTGATTAATACATGCACTGACACTGTTTAACTGCTACTGAGTACAGTATGTCATTTCGCCTAGGTACATGATGCTGGTCAGCGTGCAGATCTGGGTGTCCCCCATTCCTTTACCTCCCTTCTTTATCTCACCTATCTGCCATATCTTTTTTGTTTTGTTTTGGCTTAAACATAACATATATTGATTTTGAGTTGAGTTCTTTTTGTAGTTCTGGCAGTATTAAATTTAGTCTTCTCTGCCAGCAAACAAGTGATTGATGAAAATGAAACAATTTCCACAGACGGGCTTCTTAGGAACACTGATAGTCCAATCTCATGCTTTCGAGTTCTGAGGACCATCCTAAACAGATCTCTGTTTCCTATTTTTGCCCCTAAAATAGCATTAGTATAAAAAAACCCCAACCCTTAATTATGAACTCTTTAAAACAGAACTAGTACATATCATAGACAGAAAACTGGATTTTGAGCCAAGTTGAATGAATTTCATACTTTTCCTTTGCTGGCGCTGGACAGCCAGAACGAAGTCCCTGACTGGTGGACAGCATTGGCAAAGTAGTGCTTTTTATGGAAATAATTTGTATGTGATATTTCAGGATTTATTGGTTATGCTCCATATATAAATCGCATTGTGCAGCAATGGAATCTGCAGGATAATGATGATGACCAGCTGTTTTACACCAAAATCTATGTTGACCCATTGGCAAGGGTAGGTAGTAACTGGCTTTCTCATTTCTTTCTGCTTGAAATAACATGCTACTGCTCATAAAAAATCAGGAGATAAAAGGAATGCTGTCTCTTTATTCCCGAGTACCATTTTGACAGTTGTTTGTTCTCTGGAGGCTTCTACTGTCGGAGTGATAAACAGGCTTCCAAAGGGTTATGACTTGATACATTATTTCAGGCTGTTTGCAGATCCAGGCAGGTTACGCTTTGTTGTTAGAAATAATAGCTCTGAAGTATATGATCGGTCACATTCATCTCAATGAGGGTCCCATGTACTTGGCAGTTTGATGGGCAGAGAATGTGGCATTTTTCCAGGGTGTCACTGAACTACTTGCTGATCCAGTGGTTTGTATTTTGGCTTGCTGCTATTTCAGATCCTGCTTGCACCTGCCTCTGACTCTTCAGCTTTTTGTGCAGATATGTTCAATAAAACTGCATCATAAATTTTTGGTGAAGATGTCTCTATGCCCTAGCTTAACAAAGTTCTCTGCTGAGTAGCAGCATTAAAGCATGACAGATGTCAGAAGCATGGGCCTGATGCTGGAAAAAGAAGGCTAAGGAAAGTTAACAATGTATTGATGCAAAAAGACTTTCAGAAGCTGATAGTGCAGAATTTTGAGGTTGCTTTTGAGCATTTGTATACTTAAAGCAGATTTGAAGTCTCTGAAATAAATGTTTTTCTGTTGTTACACCTGAAACATCAGGCATGTTTAGATACAAGCACAGAAATAGAATAGAATATTTCGGTTGGAAGGGACCTACAATGATTGTCTAGTCCAATTAAGTCATCTACTTGAACAATACAGGACGGACCAAAAGTTAAAGCATGTTATTTAAGGGCATTGTCCAATGCTTCTTAGACACTTGACAGGCTTGGGGCATTGACCACCTCTCTAGGAAGCCTGTTCCAGTGTTTGACCCCCCTCTTGGTGAAGAAATGCTTCCTAATATCCAGTCTAAACCTCCCCTGGTGCAGCTTTGAACCATTCCCATGTGTCTCATCACTGGATACCAGGGAGAAGATACCAGCACCTCGCTCTCCATGTCCCCTTCTCAGGAAGCTGTGGTCACCACTCAGCCTCCTTTTCTCCAAACTAAACAAACCCGTAGTCCTTAGCTACTCCTCATAGGACATTCCTTCCAGCCCTTAATGTTTGAATTGATTTTTATGCATGCTAAGTCAGATGCTAGATATGTAACTGAAGGGACAGGGTGTAGAGACATTAAAGCTGACTCTGCAGCAAAGTTGGAAGTAATGTAATTAGCTGTCTAAGCAGATTGTCTTGTAGACCAAAAATGTGTGCCTCTGCACAGTGCACTACTGTACTGTTACTCAGAATGCCTCCATGGTGTATATAAAACTGATGGCTATACAGATGTACAACACTTAACAATATCAAATCAAGAATGATATTTAAGAGCTGAATATGCAGAGTTGTTTTGCCTGATTACTTGCTGTTACTGCAGTATGACTGCACCATTATTGTAAAAACATTGGCTGTTAGAATGCCTCAACATCTTTGGTACTTTTATTTCAGGAACACATTAACATTACTTTGGACCACAAATGTACAATTTTCCAGACCCTAAATGGAGCTGTTGGTAAGTGATTTGCATGTTGTGTGTTTTATTAACTAGTATTAACACTCTGCTTTACCAGGAATAGTGGCTTCTAAACATATGCTTGTTTTGAAAAAATACTCGGGTGGGTAAACCTGATTACCAGATTAATTACAGCTCTTTTGGGTTTAATATTAACTGATTTCTCCCACTGATAAAATATTTGATTTAAAATAGAAAAAACAGTTTCTAGTAAATGAAGTTAGTAATAAACACAAAGTTAAGAACCATTTTTCCATCTGCCTTTCACAAACTTAACTACAGGAGTAAGATTGGTAATTAAAATTGCATTTTAGATGTTACCAAGCAAATGCCTATACATAATGAGATGGAATGTGAGATAATGTAATTTTTTCAATTTAAATTCATGACAGTTGAATAAAGGAAAGTGGCATCTGTGCAAACTTAGGTTCTTCCTTTCCAGTTATGGAACAAATTTTTTTAATAGTCAGATTATATTTGAAATAACTATGATTTCTCCATAAATAGCATTTGCATAAAATCAGTTTTATTTTTAAAGCAAATTCTATTCGAATATTGAAGGCTGCTGATGGCAAACTCTGAAGTTTGATGGACGTTTATTTAGCATAAAGAGGTTAGAAGTCAACATCTAGTTAAAGTGAACAAAAGCTTCCAAATAAGTAACATTGACAATGATAGCAACAGCAAGGTATATTTCTAGAATCATAGAATCATTAAGGTTGGAAAAGACCTCTAAGATCTTCATATCCAACCATCAACCTAACACTACCACGACCACTAAACCATGTCTTAAGTGCCAAGTCTACATGTTTTTTTAATGCTTCCAGGGATGGTGACTCCACCACCTCTCTGGGCAGCCTCTTCCAGTGCTTGACCACTCTTTCATTAAATAAATTTTTCCTAATATCCATTCTAAACCTCCCCTGGCACAACTTGAGGCTGTTTCCTCTCGTCCTATCACTAGTTACTTGGGAGAAGAGACTAACACCCACCTCTCTACAACCTCCTTTCAGGTAGTTGTAGAGAGCAATAAGGTCTCAGCCTTCCCTTCTCCAGACTACATAGTCCCAGTTCCCTCAGCTATTCTTCCTAAGACTTGTTCTGTGAGCCCTTCACCAGCTGTGTTGCCCTTCTGTGCCCTCAATGTCTCTCTTATACTGTAGTGCCCAAAACTGGACACAGGTACTCAAGCTGCAGCCTCACCAGTGCTGAGTACAGGGGCACAATCACTTCCCTACTCCTGTTGGATACACTGTTTTTGATACAGGCCAGGATGTTGTTGGCCTTCTTGGCCACCTGGGCACACTGTTGGCTCATGTTCAGCCAGCTCTCCAGCAGCACCCCCACATCCTTTTCGATCAAGCAGCTTTCCAGCTACTCTTCCCTAAGCCTGTAGCATTGCCAGGGGTTGTTGTGACCGAAGTGCAGGACCTGACAGCTGGCCTTATTAAACCTCATACAGTTGACCTCAGCCCATCAACCCAGCCTATCCAGATCCCTCTGCAGGGCTTTTCTACCCTTGAGCAGATCAACCTTCCCACTCAATTTGGTGTCATCTGCAAACTTACTGAGGGTGCACTCAATCCCTTCATCCAGATCATTGATAAAGGTATTAAACAAGACTAGCCCCAAAACTGAGCCCTGGGGAACACGGCTTGTGACCGGCCACCAGCTGGATTTAACTCTGTTCACCCCAACTCTCTGGGCTAGGCCATTCAGCCAGTTTTTAACTCAGTGAAGAGTAAACCTATCTAAGCCATGAACCACCAGCTTGTTCAATGGGATACTGTGGGAGATGGTGTTGAAGGGTTTACTAAAGTCCAGGTAGGCAATGTCCACAGCCTTTCTCTCATCCACCAGGCAGGTCACTAGGTCATAGAAGGAGATCAGGTTGGTCAAGCAGGACCTGCCTTTCATGAGCCCATGCTGGCTGGGCCTGAACCCGTGGTTGTCCTGCATATGCTGTCTGCACTCAGGATGAACTGCTCCATAATCTTTCCCAGGACTGAGGTCAGGCTGACAGGCCTGTAGCTTGCCAGATCCTTCTTTTGGCCCTTCTTGTAGTTGGACATCACATTGGCAAGCCTCTGGTCATTTGGGATCTCCCCTGTTAACCAGAACTGCTGATAAATGATGGAGAGTGGCTTGGCAAGCTCCTTCACCCACTCTCTGAGCAATCTCAGGTGGATCCCATCTGGCCCCATAGACTTGTGAGTGTCTAGAGGGTGTAACAGGTTGCTAACTGCTTCCTCCTGAATCATGGGAGTTTTATTTTGCTCTCTGTCCCTGATTTCCAGCTCAGGGGGCTGAGTACCCTGAAGATAACTGATCTGACTATTAAAGACTAAGGCAAAGAAGGCATTAAGTACCTCAGCCTTTTCCTTGTCCTTGCTGGCAATGTTCCCCCCTGCATCCAATAGAGGGTGGAGGTTCTCTTTGGCTCTCTGTTGTTAATGTATTTGTAAAAACCTTTTAAATTAGCTCTTATGATGGTGGCCATATTGAGTTCTAGCTGGACTTTTGCCTTTCTGATATTCTTTCTGCATGACTTAACTAGATCTCCATACTCTTGAGTTGCCTGCCCTTTCTTACAGAGATGGTAAAATCCTTTTTCTTCCTGAGTTCCAGCCAAAGCTCTCTGTTCAGCCAGGCTGGTCATCTTCCCCGCCAGTTTGGCTTATGACACATGGGACAGCCTGCCTCTGCACCTCTAAAACTTAGTTCTGGAAGAATGTCCAGCCTTCCTGGACCCCTTTGCCCTTCAGGACTGTCTCCCAAGGGACTCTTCTAACTGGTGTCCTGGACAAGCCAAAGTCTGCTCTCTGGAAGTGGTTTTGCTGACCCCCCGCCTTACTTCACCAAGAATTGAAAACTTATCGTTTCATGGTTGCTAAGCCCAAGGTGGCCTCCAACCACCTCATCACTCACCAGTCTTTGTCTGTTTGTAAATAGGTCTATCTGTATTGTATCAGCAAGGGCTTAAAAAACTTTGACATTTTAGCTTTTATTTATAAACTGCTATTACTATACAATCTTTGTTGATTTGCAGATGAAGTCCTTTTGAAATTTGAAGAAGGAAGAGTAAGAGCAAGGAATTCAGTGTACGACACATTACCCATAACCATTCATGGAAATGGTCCAACTAAAGTGAGTAATAGTTTGTTTTTGTTTTTCTGCAAAGATAGCAGTTTTAATAGAGGCAAAAACAATGGTAGAAGAGTCTAAAACAGTCATACCAACACTGCTCATTTTCATTTAATGTTAATTAGAATTGCAAGGGTAAAAAAACAGTCCTAAGAGCTCTCTCAATCATGTTCTGCTGTCTCTGTGATTTGATATTGCCGCTGAAACAACTCATTCTGCCCCAAAATTCGTTGTAGCATGGGATATTACAAGCAAGTAAGCTTAAGTTAATTTGCTCAATATCACAAAACAGTTCTTGAAGCTAGTGCAGAATGTCTATCTGGTTATTAAATGGTAATCAGAAGAATAGGCTTTCGGGGGAAGAAAAATCTAGGCTAGGGGACAAAACAGTAACACATCTAATCCTACCACACCTTGATGTGTGTTTGTATATGCATACATTAAAAAATATATTGTATATAGGCAAAAATATGTGTGTATAAAATGTATATTGTTGCATCTTCAGTGTCATTGATCGCTGCCTGTAGTGTACACATGGCTCATGAGCTTTAGGCTCTTGGTAGAGCACTGTCTGCCCTGTGAAACAGCTGTTCGGCAGATTCTGCCTATATGTAAGGATTCAGTGGTGCAGAGGACCTGACACGGCTTCTCTTGGAGAAACACCTACTTTTGGCAGTTGTATTTTTCTTGTTATATGGCAAAGAAGTGTAAAGGTATATAATTTCTATTAGCCTCTATTGGCTGAAGGTTTGGGCATAGTTGCTTTCTGAATTCTTCTGAATACACGAGCCTTACTGTAGCTCCTTATTTTCAGAAAAATGCTTCCCAGGAGAATGAAATAAAGTTTGAAATTCATTGCTATACCAATGACTGCTGCTGCTTAGTTTTTTGCACTGTATTTCATCTTTGGAATTAGTGAATATTATGATACCATTATCTGTTTGGCTTATAACTACTCAGTAGTGTTGAAATATATATATATTTCTTCCATGTTGCTATACTTATTTTTGCCTCACTTAAATCCTCAAGTTATCCATCACCACTGAATTTGCGGACACTTTGCCAATGAAAAGAAAGGTACTATATTTTACAGTTGGGTGAGCAGCTTAGGTTGGAACTCTTTGTACTAATCCATGAGTTTTGCTATTTGAAAACTCAATCTCTGCATGTAGTGTAGTTTTAAAAATGAAGAGGAAATTATGCTATATATCAGTTTGTCAATGTGTGATTCTTCTGTTTTAAACAGAATGGAATTAAGAGTACAATAGTACTACTCTTAGCAGTAGGATTGGAAAAAGTTTTCACTAGGTAGTAAATATAATAGCATGACAGAATTCCCAGAATTAATTCTAAATAGTAAAAGTTTGTTGTGTATAAGAACCTTCTAGTTTGCATTTAATCTTCAGTTTGCAGATTAGTAGATGGCATTGGTCAGAGACACTTCTTAGAAATGGATACCAAGTTATCCTGACGTTATGACACGTAATTTTTTTTTTCCTCAGGTGCAATGCATTTTTTGTGAAATAGTCAAGCAATTCTACTTACGATCTGCTAGAACAATTTTCAATATGCGTAAACAAACACTCAAAAATTATAAAATACTGATTGAGTATTGGACTGGAGTATGTTTTCCAAGCAAAATAATATTATTTCCTTCCAGTTTGAGGGCAGTAGAGCAGGAATGAATAGTGGCCTTCCTTCAGGCAGACTTTCCCTGGCATAAGAGGTCCCTTAACCACTGCAAATAGCAGTAGAGAAGAGTGGAATTCTGCACAAACTTTCTGTGGAATCCAAGACGACAGGGCTGCACAGGCAGCCCATTGACAGAAAAAGTACATATTTTGTTCAGTGCTAATTCAAAGTGTGTTAAGAAGCTAGATAGAATCATAGGGGATGGAAGGGACCTCTGGAGATCATCTAATCCAATCCCCCTGCCAGAGCAGGATCACCTAGAGCAGGTTGCACAGGGACATGTCCACACAGGTCTTGAAGGTCTCCAGAGAAGTAGCCTCCACAACCTCTCTGGGCAGCCTGTTCCAGTGCTCTGCCACCCTCAAAGTAAAGAAGTTTCTCCTCATTTTTAAGATGCTGCTTTAAAATGTATTCCTGTGTCTGGCTTCTGAATATTAGTGTAGCTTGTCAAAAATACATCATCTGGGCATCTATCTTCAACATTTTCTATGTGCTTTTTATATGGTCACTCTTTGTGTTTTGTATGAAGTGTTGGTGATTCTCAGATTCGGTAAAAAAATTAAACTGGAATTTTTTAATTTTTTTTTTTAGCTTGAAATCGGCAACTTTTGTCAGCTGAATGATCTATAATCTGTCTTGGAAGTCATGCAAGCATTTAGTTGGTAGCTGTTACGCAAATTTTTGGTTTCACGGAAGCAATAATTGTAGATGCTTTGATGTTTTGTAAATGAAAAAAAAAAACTTTTACCAGCTATTTTTGTATGTTTGTTTTTGTGGTTTTGTTTTTTACTCTTAAATCGAAGAAAAAGACAGTCAGTTGCCTTTAGGTATTAGAGATACATTGAGTAAGCCTGAATTTTTTAAAAGGTATAAATCACCATTCGCGTGCACCTTTCATTAATCTGAATTGTTCATTTATTTACCAGATTCACTTGAATTATTTGGGAAACTATATTCCTAATGCTTGGACACGGGAAACTGGTTGCAGTATTTGTGATTTAGACTTACTAGACCTGTCAACAGTAACGGTAAGAATATTTTTTGCTAGAATGATGAATGCAATTAACAGGTGTATAGTGGTTTCTTAGGCAAAGTGGATTCAGTATGCCATATGTTTTGTAAACATCTCGGACATTTTTTTGTGGTGTATGGAATTGTTAGGATGGAATTTTAATTTACTGGAAGTATCAAAACTTTTAGAAATGTTTTTATGCATGCATTTTAATACAGATTTCCCCAATGTTACTGAAGTTGATCCATTCCCAAAAGCCCTGCAGACCCTTATCCCTGTTACCTGAAGATGAACTTTGAATCAGTTTTGAATTGTGCAAGATTCCAGTGAATAAATAGAATTTTTTAGGGAGGTAGAAAAACACTTCATATGTTTCAGATTTTTAACTGCAGATGTACAAAAACCTTGATATGCATTGGTTTAACAATTTCTGTAACAAACAGAGGTTAATAGATATTACTATTTTTCTGAGAGATAGAAAGAAATTGTCAAAACTGCTTTAGCTGGTTTTGCTGGGACAGAATCCTAGGCCAGCCATGGTCTGCAGGCCATTAGCAGTTTGGAGTCAGCCAGGGCAGCTGCCCTGATCTGGCTACAGGTGTACCCCAGACCGTAAATGTCATGCCCGTTATGAAGGGGGAAGTTTGCTGAGGATGGGTGGGGGCTTATGCTTGGGCTTCTCCTGATTCTATGCCTCCTCTTTCTTCTCTTGCTTCTGCCCATCCATAGAGGGACTTGCTTACTATTCTATACTAATGGAATAGTCATATTACTATATTAATATGGGACTGCTTTCTCATATTTATTGTGACCATCATACATTTGCTGGGCTGAGGATAACTTTGTATACTTTATGTTGGCATTGATATTAGTTTTGCTGTTTCAGTAAATCTGTTTTAATTTCAGCCTGTGGATGCTTCTGCTTTTCCCAGTCCCTCCTTCTCTGCTGAGTAGGGGTTATCAGGTGATAGAGCAGCTGCTATAGTTTAGCCCCAAATAAGGGCTAAATGTAGACACTTTGTAAAGGATAGTAGTTATCTGTATTGTATATGGAAATGTGTTTCTGTAGAATAAATTCGATGTAATTGAGGCTGAATATCAGTTCAGCCGCAGACATAGGACAAGCATATATGTACACATGGCATGTGTGTATCCAAATATCTAATATTTGGGAACTTTTTTTGGCTCTTTGGCTCTGTAGTGTTTTGTGCTGGGAGCTAGAAGGGTGTTGATAACACGCCCGTGTTGTGACTACTGCTGAGCAGTGCTCGCACAGCACCAAGGCTCTTCCCAACATTCCCCCCCAGGGGGATGGGGTTGGCAAGATCTTGGAAGGGGACACAACCGGGACAGCTGACCCGAACTGACCAATAGGATATTCCATACCATATGACGTCAGCTCAGCTATAAAGCTAGGGAAAAGGAGGAGGAGGGGGGGCCGTTCCAATGTCCTCCAGAGCAACTGCTGCGCGTCTTGGAGCCCTGCTTCCCAGGAAGTGGCCAAACATCGCCTGCTGATGGGACGTAGAGAATAAATCTTTGTTTTCCTTTGCTTCCGCGCGTGGATTTGCTTGGCTTTTGCTTCTATTAAACTGCTGCTTTGTTTCTCATCTTATTTTCCTCCCCTTTCTTTTTGCTCTGCTGAGAAGGGAGAGGGGAAAAAAAAGGGGGGGGGTGATAGAGCAGCTTCGTGGGCACCTGGTGCTCAGCCAAGGTTAACCCACCACAGTCTCTAAGCATGATGTCTTTATGGATATTTCGGCTTGTAATCAGTAAATTTTAGGCAGAGTAAATACTAAGATCGACCATGTAGAAATGTAAGGCTTGTACTTAAAAGAACATTCTGATTATTCTTGACAGGCTGTTTCCAGCAGGTGTTTCATTTCTGTTCTTTATTGAAGACTGGAATGAGAACAAGTCTTAGAAGGTCGTGTTGAGGATAGCATAAAAGAAGTAATGGCTTGTTACCTTTGTAATGAAAGGACAAAGTGAAAGAATTTCTGGACAAGAAATAGCTTATGAACTGGAATATAAATGAAAAATTACTGCTGGAATTGTAATAACTTTCAGATTCTTCTTATATCTTTTTTTTAGCTTTCAGTTTTGCTTTTAAGATACAACATTCAAATGGTGTTCTTCTGAAATAGCATTTGCAGTAAATGTTTGCAACATGTAGTTTACCTGAGGAAGAGATGTTGTCTAAGTTCTTCCTAATGGTGTTTGTAATTAAAGCATGGTTGGCAAGCAGTTAAATCTTGAGCCAGTAACAAGGCGAAACTTGCAATGATTTACTGGATAGCTTCCTATAGTTTCTGTACATCTACGTGGAATGTGTCTTCCTTACTGTAATTCATTCTTTAGACTTCATACCTCGCTCTTGCCAGCAGAAATAACGAGACTTTTCCTTGGCCTCAGTGGAAGTGTTTACTTCAGATGTTTCTAAGTATAAGCAACATTTCAGCTTCTGAACATGCTTTCTGTTCAGGCATGGCTGGTTGCTACTTAACAAGAAATCTTCAGTGAAAAGAGCAATACCAGCCCTGTGCCTCTGGTCACTCTTCCCGTATTGTTTTATTTAATTTCTGCATTGATACACGTATCTTCTGAGGATTTTGCTTGTTCTTCTCATAAGCAAGGAGAGAATCAGATTTGTTGATACCAGTGTGGTCTTTGAGTCCCTTTAAATGAATTTTGGCATAAATGTGTCCTTGACTTAATGAGCTTAGGTGTTGTGGATCCAGTGTTTTGGACTGCGCTTACCTGCAGACCATGACTTTAGCATACAAAACAGGTAACCTCCACTGTAGAACAAAGAGCTGAAACAATACTGCTTTCCATCATGGACATAGGGATATCCTTCCTTCTGTGAAGCTCGGGGTAGGTGCATGCAAGGCAGAGATGGGTGGAAGCATTGCCATGAATTGTGTAGGTTGGTCTGTGGTGGATGAGCAGAAGAGCCCAAGGCACTACGAGGACCAATGTAAGTTGGTACTGGGAGCTTGGCCTATGACAAGCTGAGCTTTGGGTTTACCTGTAAAGGAGCTGAGAGCCATGTGTGTAGAGTCTTTTGCTCAGTCCTCATCTTTGTCCATCCGTGCTCTGATCATGACTGAGGTGTGGAAACACTCAGTAACTGCATTCTCCTGGTAATGTCAGCAGCCTGTGGCACCCCCAAATTAGCTCCCTACTGAGGTCAAAGCAAGATAATGGAAAAGCAGTTGAAAAATGCACCTTGACTCAAGTGTAAATTTTTACCACTTTTCTTAAGGGTTTTTTTTTGTTTGTTAAAATACAAATTAAATTGGACAACAAATTTAATCTTCCTAGAGCTACTTCTTAAAGCTTGTTACTGATGTGAAGATCTCCCAGGGCAGGTAGAAAGGATGAGCTCTCTCATTCTCTTGCTTCACTAGTGGCTATTGTAGCAAGGGTTCCTGGACTTTGCTCTATGTATTTATGCTGAGACATTGGCCTGTATTTCTTGCAAAAATTGTCATATGCTCAACTACTGCTTGTGAAAAAATAAACTTTAAAAGGCAATTGTAGAGTTTTAGTGAAAATGAGAAAATCTGTCAGAGAAAATGTAATGTCCTGGTGCAGACTGTTTCCAAAGTGTTTTTGCTGGGGCACAGCTGGGAAGAACCTAAGCTTCTGATTTGATATATGAAAATTGCTCACTGTGATATGTGGGTCTAGATTGATGAACTCTCTACTTTGAGGAGATGCAGTGGGATCACAGATGCAGCAGAGAACTCTGCTTCTGAGAACTGCAATTTGCAGGAATTTTTACTCTTTAATTTTTTAAACACTATTGCTTTGGTCATGCTCCTGAGATTTTAGTGTAGAGCCAAGAGGTTCACACTTTGGTGTACTTGATGAAGTGTTAGTAATTCCTGATTGTCCCTATAACCTTCGGAAATCCAGCCTGAACCTGCTTGTAGGGAGGAAATGGCTTAGAATTAGAGAAATATGCAAAATAAATAATTGCAGTAGCTCTAATATTGGTAGCATGTGTGCGTGTTCAGCTGAGCTTGATGGCACATGCTGTTACCCTCATCACTCACAATCAGTGGTGTCAGTTACCATGACACCAGCTTCAATGGAGTGGTTGCCAGAGAAGGTCACAGTTGCTTTTTTCAAGATGTCAGCGTACTTTGTGTTCGTTAGCTCTTTTGAAGTTATTAGGTCATCTGTGTGAGTATGTATTAGGTTTGCAGATGAAGTTATGAATAGGAGGTAATCAGGGTAGACATCGGTGCCTAATGTTTCTGGTCTGGTGCACTTGCCAGTATATTTCTGGATTTCTGATGTAGACAGTAACACTGTAAAATATCAACATGAACTGATGGTTTATCCAGACACTTTTCAAGTGGGTGTTGGCTTACTTAAGGAAAGCTAGTTTCCAGCCCTTTATACTCCTATAATGTTTCTCTGAGCCTTGTAGTGGGTTAGACGTTTATACTAGAGGCCGGTTTTAAAGGTGGAGACTTTTGTTTAATCAGTGTATTTCCTTGTGTAGGAGTTGAGGACTTTGAACGTCAAATTTCTTTGACTCATAAAATATAATAATATATTTTAGGAACACACTGAAGTGTTGTCTAGGTTTGTTTTAGAGGTAGTGATCTCTATATCAAGCACATACAAACCACGAATTGATACTGCCATTCAAAAGATGTGAATTCACATTAAAATACAGTGGATGAAACTTCACTGTCCTTGAATGCAAGGGGAGAAGCTCTAGTTCATCAAAGGTCTTGATAAAATCAGTGAGGAGGGAAGTAATGCAGAACCCACTTTAAATGGTCAGGGAGAAATAGCACATGTAAGTGTCTGGAAGGTTATCGTACTCTTTGGCTTAAAGTACAGAGGAGTAAAATATTTTGTGGTATTTATTCTTTACATTTTAAGAAACTGATTGTAGTGATATAGGGAGTGTAGGGAGTAGAAATACTCCCTGTATTTTCTTGTACATGTAACATACATATCTATGTTACTTTCCAAAAATATATTTTCCGTGCCATTCTAGGTGTATTTCCTTAAATACTTCTTCTGCCTATTTTTTTTATTTTTTTTTTTTGGGGGGGGGCGTGTGTGTGTGTTTGTTTGTTTTTTGTAAAAGTAAGGATTAAAAAACCCGTAGTACCTTATTATCTACTTGCAGTTTCTGCTGTTGGAATTAATGGAGTTTTCCAGTGATACTAAATACATTACCTTTCCTTATTTAGTGAAGTCAGTGAAAATAAACAGGGCACATAGCACTTTTGAGCTAGTTGGTTTTAATTGTTTAAAAGCTGTGTGGCCTAAGTTACTACAAACATGACATTAGTTGCTATTTAATATAACTAATCTTAGAACAGAGGCAAGTCTTATTAGTCGTGTCAAAATACCATTTATTTATTTATTTTTTAGGAATATCCAAGAGTAAAAATTGGTGTTTTCATTGAACAACCCACTCCTTTCCTACCTAAATTTTTAGACAGAGTGTTGACCCTGGACTACCCAAAGGAGTCACTCAGTATCTTCATTCATAATAATGTAAGTATGATTTACTACTGTGCAAAGCTTTAATTTTGGAAATAATGGTATGAATGAGGGAGTATATGGATTCTCTATATGTACCTAGTTAACCTGCATGGGAAGATACAATCTTTCAGAATTTAGAATACAGAAGTGGTAAAAGTACAGAAATGAAATGGTGGCAGTGCTTACTGAAGTCTTAAAGAAACTGCTTTGATTCTTTCTCTTACTAATGAAAAAGATTTTATTTTAAAATGTATGCTTCTGGGAGAAGTACTGATCAACATAAAACAATAGAATAGAATAAGAATAGAATAGTTGCAGTTGGAAGGAGCCTACAGCAATCATCAAGGCCAATTGCTTGACTACTTCAGGACTAACCAAAGGTTATAGAATTTTATTAATAACTTATCCAGTAGTTGACATTTGGATTTGCTTTTCATCTTGTTGATACCCCAGTACATTTATGTTTCTCTTGATAGTCTTGCTGGGTGCCATGGGAAAGACTTGTGTGTCCAGGTATATTTTGAATGGCAGTACAGATAAGTTGCCTTTTTTCTATTTTTTGAATGCTTTTTGCTAATTGCCTAATGATCTGGTGATACTGGTACCAGTGACTTCAGTACTGCTTTATTAATGAATGAGGTGACAGATGTGTGTAAGTCTTTTGGTAAAAAAAACTGGGCTTGAAGAGAAATGGGAACAAAATATAATTCTGCCCTTTTTCACTTGGTGTGTTTTACTGTTGCTGTCATACCACAGAAGGCCTGAGTAGAGCTTAAAAGTTTTCAGTGTCCTTTTGTAAGGGGATGTTAAAGGTATAAATGTGATATGCACATAGGAGTCATGTGCATAGGTTTTGTTGTATCAGCCACAAGTCATATTTCAATGAATATAAAAGACTGCATTGCTTTTTTATCATAGAGGGAGAGGAAAACCCTACCCTATGTTTTAATTTTTCTAATGTCAGCCCTAATATGCAAAAGCTACAAATGAAGGCACTGGGTTTGAAGCATTGCGTGCAGCTGGGATCTCTTAAGTTAGATGTAGGGTAATTAGAAATTGAAGAAACAAATCACTTTGACAATGTTTTAGAGAAACAATGACTGCGACTGTCCACATGGGTACAGGTGGAAGCTCCTTCTCTAAGACCATTCTGGAGTGGCATAAAAAACTCCTCTGTGCCACTGAGGTTGTAGGATGGAAGACTGTAAAATAAATATCCTGAAAAAATATTGCATAAACAGTCTGTGAATCTTGTATCATTGGTCCAGAAGTACAGCTTTGATTTATATTCCTGATGTGTTAGATTCTTATGCTAAAATTTTGGACAGAAGAGCTTCATATTGATGACAGATACTGGAATATCTTCAAATACTGCTTGCCATCTGTTTGTTTAGGATAGAATACAATGTGTTCTTGGACATTATGTTTATGATTTCACAGCAACTTGTACTTTTCATTCGCTATAAACAATGTTATAATGATTACAGGAGGTTTACCATGAAAAGCACATCAAGAAATTCTGGGAAAAAGCCAAGAACATTATCAGAAATATAAAAATTGTTGGACCTGAAGAAAATCTGAGTCAAGCAGAAGCCCGGAACATGGGAATGTAAATTCTAATTTATAAATCTATTATAATGATGCATACACTAACATTTTTTTTCTTCTTCTTTTATATATGTTATTTTGCATCTTAAGTACTAACAACTTGGCATCTTAAGGTACAAAAGTGGGAGCTTTTGTGGTAGAACAAGATCTAGATATAAGACATGAACTGTTGAGTATTTTATGCTTTCTATTTTCATATTAACATGAAAAGCTGTTGGTTGTGAGAACAACTCTCTGGTTTGGGCTACAGTAGTATTTAAAGTGCAAAGCTTAATTTTTTAAAGAATGTTGTGGAAATAAAATAGATGTTAAAAGAAACTTTATTAAAGTTTGTGGAGAAAATTATATGTAGCAGTAATTTTTTGAAAAAGAAAAGGTGGTGGAAGCAGAAGACATTCTAATTGCAACGTATATTCTAAAAATGTATTGGTTTTGTTTATTTAATCCAAAATCTTTTCAGGCTGACTTATCATAGAGTGATTTCACAGAACAGAAGTATCTCTTGGATTGGAGATCCATGTAACAATTGCACTTTTGTTGTCCTAGTCCCTCCTCCACTTTTTAGTAGCATTACATTAAATAGAAAATATGTTCACCCGGACATACAGATGACAATTCTATTTCTTCCTATGGTTCAAAGAGGTAGGAATATCCTTTAGAAGCAGAAGTTTCTGCTTTCAGGAAAAAAAAAACAAGCAAAGGACTTGCAAAGGCAGTATCTTTGATAATGCTTTTTTGCCTTTTTCCCTTTCGTTCTTACTAGGGAATCCAAATCTTTAGCTTTTGAACTTGGCTCTTGCCAGACCTGAATCTGAATTTTGGGAGTATGTATCCTCTGTCAGCCCTGCCTGTCAAGGGGTCTCTTTAGTGGGTGCAGCACTGGCTACTACCACAGAGTTGCTCATGGCTCTCCCAGTATGTCCATCAGTCAAATTATGGGGTTTCATAGGCCAGGATCCCACCAAGACCTTGCTGTGGCCCTTGAGCAGGCTTCATTCTCACGTAGTTCTTCCACTCTTTTCTCCCAAATCTTCCATGAGTGTCAGAGCAGAGAAATTAATTTCAAAAGGCCCTCTTCTTTTATATTCAGAGGTTCACAGCATAACAGTGTAATCCATTTCTACACTGTTACTAAATCTCACCCAAAGATCTTTAGACCTATCATCTCTTGATAGAACCTACTGACTTACAATGTGACAGAAGTGTTGTTACAATACATGGTCTTTGGTTATCTATGGATAAAGAGTAGTAATTTGAATGCATATTTGCACAAAATATTTTCAAATTCTGTTAGATATAGCAGGAAGGTGGTAATACTTGTGGTATGTACCACTGGATACAATACATTGTGATGCGCTATCTATTGTCTGAATATAGTTTGACCCTCGTCAAGCTCCTGCTTTGAGTGGCCTCTTTAATAAAGATTCTGTCCTAAAGAGATACGTAGCATATAGAGGAAAACATGAAATACAGGGCGTGGGGAATGAGACCATGCCAAAATGCTGAATCCTCTAGGAAGGATGAGTGTTAGGATCTTTTGTGTGAACAATGTAGGTCTAATTTGATGTCTCCTTTCAGTTTGACTGAAGCAGGTTCAGTACATCTCTTGCTTCCTTTGCACTCCTGGTCTGCTTGATTGCCATTGTGAATATCACCAGCTTCTCTAGAACAACTGCATTTTACCTTGCATTAAAAAAATCTAGCTCAGAAGTGTGGTGCATTCATACTATAAAAATTATTTGCTTTAAACCCTTCAGCTGGCTTCCAATATAATAACTTCATTTGTTTCTTGCTAATACTGTAATGGGAATAACTTTCAAAGAGTGAGTCTTCAAACCTGTTTAATGGTTTGCGTTACAGAGATTGATATATTCAGTCTTCTGATTAATTTTCTCCTGCCCGTATCTGCATTATTGACTGATAGTTTTGTTCCGTATGCCTCAAACACTTACTTTCCTTCTTTTTTATTTTCAAATTAGCTGACTTTATGATCTGTTAATTTCCAGTAGATTTATAATTAACTTCATCTCCTTACTTCCACATTTCTATTTATCTGAAAGCAGCAGAACAGGCTTCAATTAGAGAGAGAGAACTAATTCAATCAACTAGATTGAATGTGTGGTTTGTTTTCAGCATAGTACTTGTGAGTATATAATGCAGTGAGTCAGTTTTATCCTTACCTCTCCCCACCCTTTTGGCCCAGTAAAAAGTGATGATGAATCACAGTGAAGCTCTCAGTAAATGAAACTATGATGTTAATGTAAATGTGAGAAAATAACATTTTGTAATTTCACTCCTAGCCATGCAGCAAACCTATCTACTTTTCTGCTTCACATAATGAAGAATAATTGAAGCATTTACTTTCTTGCTGCTTCTTGGTATGGAAATCCCTCTCCTGTGCTTATGAAAGTTGCATAGGTGTTGGAAAAAAACCAAAATTGTGCAGTCAGCAAAAACTTGTTACAATTCAACGATACTGGCAAACAGGAGTGCAGAGCTTTCCTTATTGTGGGCTGAAACAGAATAAGAAGGGAGGAAAATAAAGTAGAACAGAGAGAAGGAAAGTTTAGTTGCCTGTTGTCTGAGTATGTTCTCTGCATGTACATCACTTGAAGCTCTAAAATCACATTTCCATTTTTTCTTTAAGAAAAAACTCATTTGTGTTTTTTTTTCCTTATTTAGAGATGAGATTTCAGCCAGCTGTTACAGAATTTATGACAGAAAATGTAAAATAGCAATATGAAATGTGTTCAAGCACAGGAAGTAGGGAAATACAGGAATTTATCTCACTTACTTCTCTGAGGTTTTAGTTATAGAAAGTTTATTTTCTAAACTAACCCCCCCCACCCCACCCCAGTACTTAGAGTTCAGAATTTCTTTTTTGGGCTTTGGCTTTTTTTCTCCCTCAACAATATTAGAAATAGAACTAGCTAGGATTTTTCCTGAAATTTAAAACTGATCTACCTCACCTTTTGGTGGGAATGTGCACATTTTAAGGAAAGTTAACATTTAAACCTTTCAAAAGTTTCAGGAAGAATAGTAAGATCAGAATCAGTTAGAGACATCATCGACCTCACTGTTGAATTTTGAGCTGAATTTAGGATCTCCTTTCTTGAAAGAGGATATTGTCATTGTCTCTGAGCTCCCATTTGGTACTGATAAACATTGACATGGACACAGGAGGACTCCTTTTCAGTCCTTTGAGTAGGACAAGTACTGGCTGTCCTTGAAGAAATAGCAGGGATTAAATCTGTCTTCCAGATGTCAGGTGATTTCTGCTGGAGACTTGGATTTTTCTGGAGCTGCTTCTCTTGAACACTTCAGCACTTTGGGTTTCAGCTTCAGATGAAGGAAGAATATTTTGAACTTTTGAGTATTGCACAAGAGAAACAGCTTTCCCACCCATATGTGATTTCAGTAGCTTCCAGGTGTGGTAACTGTGGAAAAAAATAGCCTGAGATGCAAAACTAAACATTAGTGCTCTATCTGTTTTGTGGTTACATTTGTTTGGTTTTAGTCATGGTTGATAAGAGTTTCTTTATAGTGTGGCTATCTGAAGAGATGCAAAATGTAACCTTAAACAGCAGGCGATGTCACCCAGTCTTTCAGTGGGCATTGCAGACTTTTATTTGGGACACCTTTTCTTCGGGATACCTTTTCTTCCACGAGTCTGTCAAATAGTGTAAGTGTCCTCCCTTGCAACTCTCAGTCCTCATTTGGAATTTTATTTCCAAACCGTGAGGTGTATAAAAATGATAAATTGATTAATTCAAACTATGTAAAAAAAAAAAAAAAAGAAAATGTAAGTGACTCAATGGAAAAGAAATTAGGTCAACCATATGAATTACTGCTATAGGCAACTAGCCCCTTGGAGTATCTCAGTGGAAAGTTTGATGAAGAGCAGTGACACTTCTCCATTTTCAGATGAGGTCACTGTTCCAGATGGGCTTGTGGTTTGTAAGCAAAGGTAAACATCCCTCTGATTGCAAAATACTTTAAACTGATGTGCTGAGGTTCACTTCACACTTTCAACAAAAAATCTTCACCTTCCAAATTTTTAATTGCTACACTGAAATGGCTTTAAGTAGCTTTCTTTTCAACATTTTGTCTTAGTTTATAAGCAAGGTGGAGTGTAAAACAAGTAAATTAAAGGTTTTAGCCATTGAATTTAGATTAAGAAGTATATTACTATACAGAAGTGTATTGTTAGAAAGTACTTTTAACTTGTTCCTTGCTGCAACCTGGATATACATAATAAATAGTTTCCCATATAATGTGGGATTTCTACATCGGTAGAGGTCAGCTTATACTGTAAGAAGGTAATACTTTTAAAACATGAGAATATCCAGGATTACTTTTATTTCCTTGGGAAAGCTACTTGGCAACATTGAAAGCCTAAGAGAAGATGCATTAATTTAAGAGTAGACTTTATTAATTTTGATAGAAACTTTTACAACTGTTTTTCTGTATATCTGAAACCTGAAATGTTTTGTGGAGATTTTTGTTAGTGACCTTAAAGTGCAAAGGAAAAAGTTATATTTCACATTTAACTTGGTGACTTGTATTGGGAAATGCAAGGAGAATTACGCTTTTAACATAAAGTTTTGCCCTTTGATGATCCAGTCTTCAATGCTATATAGGAAAAAAAGGCGGGGGGGGGGAAGAGTTAACATATAGTCAGAATAGGGGCCTTGATTTTTGGCCTTTTTATATCTGTATATGGACACAAAAATTATATATATGATACAAAAACATATATTTCATATTCTTGGTTACAGAGGTTGAAGTTAGAGGTTTCACATTATAGGTAGTTTGCACTAGTGCTGGCTTTACAGACTAAGGTTTGCTTTCAAAGAGTTCTCAATAGATTATTGAATGAATGTGACTTAGACCAGAACTTTTAATTTAGTATTTTATGGTTTGGATTACTATGTAAATGAAGAACGGAAGTATTTTCAACATTAAACACACTGGACTTGTTCTAATAGAATTATCTGTCTCAGGATTTAAAGGGGTGGAAAAAAAAGGCAAAAGTTAAAGGGCCATACACTTTGAAATTATGTAACCAATTTTCCAGTCATGTTTGCCTACAACTAAATATAAATCTGTTCCATTTGTTTTTTTCACATTTTCTTAATTAAAAACTTTAATTCCATTCATATTTTGTCAGCACCGAAAGGTTTAGCTGCTTTTGGGGAGGTGCTGGCCAGTGTTGTGACTGGAACCCTGGGCTTGCATCAAGTCTGTTGGTTTCTCAGGTTTAGTTTCCTCATTAGAATGAGGATAAAGAAGCTGAATGTTTTGGGAGGAAATTTAACATCTAATGTCAAGTGCAGTAGAAAAGTCAGGTTACTATTAATAATTGTAATTATGTTAATGATAAAGTTACATGTGAATTGTGTTCAGTAGTTGTAACATTTTAAACAGAATAAACTGGTAATGGAAAATGCCATAAAGACTGGACTGTGTTGTGGCCAAAAATAAAACGTGCCAGTTTCAACTGGGGCAATTATATGAGAAAGTGCTGATTAAGGAATTACTGTCATAAAAACAGTTACACATAAGATAGAAACTTGTCAGTGAAGATGTCAGTTAAGGCAAAAACAAAGTCTGAGCAAAGATTTAAACCGTGCATGTGTGGCCAAACATGGTGACTTCAGCAGTAGTGGGAAGGCCATTTCTGTCTTTTTAGTAGTTAAAAAAATTGGCTCAAATCATTACTACATCTTTAGTGGTTGAGTTTGAAGAGGAAGAATTGCTTAGATTTATGGAAGAAAAAAGCTCTACTTTCTACTGTGATTCCAACAAAGTCACACCTCGACAGTCCTTAGAGCAGAAGAAAGTTTGAACAAAAAGACCCAAAAGGTGTTGATTAGTAGTAATTCTTATGGGAGACAGACTAAACACTGACTGAAGTGCTGTGCAAAGGGAATGGAGGAGGGGGTAGGAAGTCAGCCAGCAGTTTCCTTGACTTGTATGTAGCCTGTCACATCTACCATCTATTAGGTTTTCTAAAGTGACAGAGATATTTTCCTCCACAGAAAACAGTCACAATCAATCAAATTGAGCAGTACTATAAAAATTAGTGGTTTGATTTCTAGGCCCCACCTGCTCTCCACCGTTTACCATTAAGACAGCACGCAATAGCTCTTACTGAACTTGGTAAAGGTTAGAGATCACTTAGTTTATTAAAATATGGATCAGATGCCTTATATTTTTGTTTTTGGATCTTTTAGTTCATCCCACTACTGTAATCTAAACACACTTTTCTTTTACAATACTACACTGCAGAGGGCTTTTAATGCAACATGTGAGTAGAGCACTTGCTTGGGCTTTGCAGTTTTTTTGAGGTTTTTTTATTATGGTGTTTGTCAACATTTTCTGGACATGTGCAAGTTAACTATTCCTTTTTTGTCTTTTTAGGGACCTTTGTCGCCAGGATAAAGCATGTGAATATTACTTCAGCATAGATGCAGATGTTGTACTGACAAACCCCAAAACTTTAAGAATACTGATAGAACAGAACAGGTATAGTATATCTGTTATTTTATAGAATTTCCTCTAACTTGAAAGGATTCTCTGGGGCTCATCCAGAAAAAATAAGATCCTGTCGGTTCTTGAAGAGTTAAATCCTTTTTGTTTTACATGTGGTATTTGATTGCCATAGTTAGTAATGGTCTTGTAGGCCAACAATTCACAAAGCATTTTGTGTAACAGCAATTCCTGATGTGAATTTCAAGGGCTTTGAAGTTCCTCTGAAGAGAATGATATGGTGTAAGAATGCTTTATGAAATGAATTAAAATTTCACTGACTAATCATTTCAAACTTAGTCACATCCAAAATGATACAAAAAGAAAGAAGCAAAACAATGCCAACCAAAAACTCCTGAGAATTTACTAGTCCAGTATTGCCATATTGCCACTTTCTTTTAAAGTAACAGATGCAATAAAATAGGGAAAGGTATTGGAGATGAAGCAGCTGTAATTACCAATTTCTCCTTGTTTTAGTATGGTCTGTTAAGTTATCCAAAGCTGTGACTTTGTCAGCAGCAGCTTCCAGCAGAACGGGCCCACTGTGAATGCTGTGCACTTCCTTCTGCCAGTTTGTAAGTTCCCGTGTTAGGTGGGTAGGTTTTTGGCTGTGTGATGCTTTCTGTCATTATGCTATGGGCGGTATTTTTTTGCTTGACTGAAAATCAAGCCACCTCCAGGTCATAGGACTCTTTGCTTCTGTTACACTGATGTTGTTTCTGTGCAGTGGATGCTTGAATCCTTCAGCTGTTTCAAAATTTGACAGCCATTGGTATTTTAACTACACTGTATTCCAAACTGAGTAAAGCTGGTATATTACGGCATATAGTCTATGTATAACAGTTCATATTTTCTTATTCAATATGTCACTTCACAGAAAGATAATTGCTCCTCTTGTAACTCGTCATGGGAAGCTTTGGTCCAATTTCTGGGGTGCTTTGAGCCCAGATGGCTATTATGCTCGATCAGAAGATTATGTTGATATTGTCCAAGGGAACAGAGTGTAAGTAATTGTAAGCTAATTTTTAAAGTCCAGGCACCCAGTATAGTTATTAGCAACATATTCTTACATTTTCATGCAATATGGTATTATTCCTGAGCAGCTGAGGTTACTTACATTGTTTGGCTTTTTCAATTTCATAGAAATGCATTTGTTTTCCCATTTGTTTTTTTCCTATTCACAGCTTGAATAAAAAAGCAAAGCGTTTAACACAATGAGATGGTGTTAGTAATGGACATAGTCATTACTAGTACCTATCTGATGGTGTCTGGTTACTCCAGCAGCACATAATACAGAAAATGGCAAGACAAACAAATAGCAAACCCAAAACTCTTTATCCCAGGAACCTCAGACAAAGGAAATTATTGCTGCATTCATCAAATTACTACTTCATCTCTTTGGGGCAAATGTTTAATCAACTGAACAGGTGTCATTTCTTATGTGTTTCTTTCTGTTCATTATGTCAGATATCTTGAGGAGCTCTAGAGAAATACTTTTGTCACGCAGCCTTTTTGGGTTTGCGCTTTCCCTAAACGAATGTAATATAAGTTGTCTTAAGCTTGACTTTCCCATGTGGTGATGCCTTTTCACTGCCCTGGAAGAACAAAATGGTCTGAAACATATTGACTGCTTGAGTAGGACTGGCTTGTTTTCAGTCTGTGCTCGTGGCACTGAGTGTGAGGAAATCTGCAGAGTGAGCATTGTGATAGCAATGCTTGCTTTGTTGATACTGGCTCAATTCACATAAAGACGTGGCCTGCTGTGTCTAGGGGTATTTGTGTGAGGAGGTCAGACCAGCTGTGTGAAGCCTCACTGAAGTCTTTAAACTCATTTTAAAATCTGTTTTAGAATAACTTCCTTCATATGGTAGTGTAGAATAATACTATAAAAGTTTGACTGGTTGCCTTAACTATGGAAACATGAAGTATATTTGTAGTTAAAACTCATTGGAGAGTTTGACCCTCTTTTTTTTTTTTAATAACAGTGCTTCATAAAAGTTGAATTACTGCCTACGCCTGTGGTTGAGATGTCCACAATGTCCAGCTGTAGTTTTTCAAATGTCTTGGGAACCTTTCAGCTTCATTTCCTTGAAACTTGCTTCGTCTTGTCAGCAAATATAGAGACACTGATTTGATAAAATAGGCAACAAATTAGTTTTCATGGTGTTAAACTATTTGCATTTATTTGTTTGGGTTTTATTTTTGCAGTGGAGTATGGAATATTCCTTATATGGCGAACATATACTTAATTAAAGGGCAAACTCTCAGATCAGAGATGAAAGAAAAGAACTACTTTATGCGTGATAAGTTGGATCCTGATATGGCTCTCTGCAGGAATGCCAGGGAAATGGTAAGATGTATCTAAAACAGCTTGCTTTTAAATACACACAGACTTCTTTACGTCTTGCTACACTTGACTGCTTCACTTGATTGATCTTGGATATTATATTTTTACTTCTAATTCAAAGTACTGGCCAATTTTTGTGACCTAGAACACTTCAGGTGCATTTCTTTAACTTGTTGAGAACAGAGGCTGGTGCACTGACTGTGTGATTCTTTATTTAAATTCACTGAAAATTCCTGTTGAGGTTAAAATACCTTCCTTGTTGGTGCAACCTGAGCAGATGAAAGAGGGCTCAACTTCTCTGCTGAGTATTGCTTCAACCTTGTTAATGTATTTAAAGCATCTCTGTTACACAAGTTTTTTTAGTGTGAAACTTTAGCAGTCTAAGTTGGAATATTTTGCAATTCCATATTTAAATAGATACATATGTAAACTAATGATGGGCATTGTTGATATTAAAAAGCCTGTGTGATTTATGAAATGGTAAGAGTCTTCTTAGGGAGCATAAATTATTCATTATTTTTTTCAGATAGATTAAAACTGTATCAAAAATTTGTTACTTGCATTAAGCTGTAAGTAATAAGAGAAAACTTATTTGTACTGTAAAGTTATGAAAATCTACATTTATACTGATATTTACACTAGTTTCAGCACAGAAACAAGTAAGACCTAAACCAGACCTATTTCCAGACAATATAGCATTGAAAAGTAATTTTGCTGAATTGAACAAGAAAAGTTGGCAAGTATTAATTTTTTTTTTCCCCTCATAACAAGGCATGATCTCCTTTGTTTGTACTGATTCTTCAGAACATCTCCGTCCAATTCTGTTGTATTCAAACCTTCTAAGCATCAGTTATTGCAAACTTGTGCTTCCCATGTGCTCATTAAGCTAATCTGACTGGCTCATCAGAAAATTGCTTTCTCTTTTCCTCTTTCTCAGTCTGTGCTCTAAGATGGTCTTGGTACATGCTTGTTCTTGTATTGCAGCAGATAAGAAGGGGCTGGTGGAAACAGCTTTGACATGTGTATTATGAGCTTTGCTTGAAGGTGCATGTTGTCTTTAAAGGCATATCAGCTCTTGATCAAAGGCTGCTATTTCCCTAATGTAACTGTGGAAACCTAATAGAAGTCGGAAAAAGAGAAAGAGATTATGTATCAGAAAACTGATGTGATCGTTCTCCTTCATTTTAGACTTTACAAAGGGAAAAAGACTCCCCTTCTTCGGAAACATTCCATATGCTCAGATCCCCAAAGGTGTTGCTTTATATTTTTTTTTATTCATTAGTTATTATTGCGTGCAGTATTATTCTACCACAGGAAGATACTTCTCCTCTGTCCACTCACTCTAACAAAATACTGCTCCACCTTTCTCTTCAGTCTTCTAAAGTTCAAGTTTTTGCCAGGAACAGGTTCTTCATAACCAGCTCAAAGCATCTTAGAGAGGCTTGTTGTTTCCTAGGGGAGATTTCTCAGTGTTTCTGAGGTCAGGGTGTGCTGAAGCTGTAATTCCATAGCTAAAATCGATGAGCAGTCCTGGGAAGGACCGAAGCGCAAATAACTGAGAGGTCTGCCAGGCCCCCTCAGTGACCACACAGGGCAGTTTTGAAATCAGTGTCACTTTAAGCTGTTTTTGTTGACCCAGACCCTCCTTATTCTCCCTGCTGCAGCTGTTTTATGATTTGGTAACTGCCCAAAAGGGGCGTGTGTTTAATCATTACCTTTCTAACAGTTTAACTCTTTTTCAGACAAAAACATAGAAATACCAAAGTATCCAAATGGTAATGTCTTTATCTGCTGCAAATCCAAGTGGCAAACATTTCAGAAATGAAGTTTTAGTCTGAAAAACAGTAAACTAAAAAAAAAAAACCCACATAGAACCAAAGTTTCTTTTAAAAAAGACTGTTTTCTGCTACTATTTCTAATCATTAGTTTTGTTAATATCTTCTGTTAATAGCTTGATAATAAAACTATCTCACCACATTTGATATCTTGCACATGTTTTGCAATATTTGCTTAGGTGAACATAGTTCAAAGTGCACAGCTGTTTTATACCCTGATCTGAATATTCTTATATGCTGTATTTGCCAATATCTTTTTATTTCAGGCCAGTTCACCAGAAGGATCATGTAGTGAACACTCTGAAATAAGTTTTCTTGTTCTGACTTCCATTAGCTCATATTGTTAGCTTATTCTTTCACGTTTTAATCAAAACTAAGCCCTAGATGTTGGTTTCCTCGTATGAGTATTTTTAGTATGATAACAGGTGTTTCCAAGTGTCTGCTTTGATTTTCTAGAAAACAAATGAACCAACTGCTTCTATGTTTGTTTTTTTTCTTTCTATAACTGTATGTAGGTTTGTTGTGAACAATGCATATTTAATGTGTTTGGAAAACAAATTCAACCAAGTATTTGTAGACAAGAAATTATGAATACTAGTTAGTGATTAGAATCAACCATTCACAACTTAAAGATGCTGAATGAACAGCACATGTATAATATGTATATATGAGTTTGTGATATATTTATGAAAGTGCAGGCATAAACAGACTTTTTAAAAACAAATTTTGCTAAGACGGAAAGTTTTGCTAATGACATTTTCTCTATTTGGTATAGGGTGTTTTCATGTACATTACCAACAGACATGAATTTGGAAGACTTCTTTCTACAGCCAATTACAATACCTCCCATTACAACAATGACCTCTGGCAGATATTTGAAAATCCTGTGGTATGCATCTCATTGTTGATCAAACAGTTATTTTATTTGGAAAAAAAAGGTGAAGTTTTATTATGCACTAAATATTGGTTGTTTGCTAAAAGGTGCTCTCTACCACCCATTTAAGCAAATGACAGTGTATCTTACCAAGAAGCCAGCTGATGACCAGAGTAAGGAGTTGGAGATATGTCTCTGATATAACAGGTTTTGTAATTTTTTACTTGATAAGAACCAGTTTGCTTATGTGTATAAAATGGTTTAATTGTTTCCATTGCTTTCAGTAGAGTGAATTAATAGAATTTTTTTTTTTCACTTACAAATTCATTTTTTCTGTTTTAATGTTATCTTATCATGGATTTTAGGACTGGAAGGAAACCTATATAAATCCCAACTACTCAAAGATCTTCACTGATAATATAGTAGAACAGGTGGGTATAAGAGGTTTTCTTAAAATTTGTGAAACTAATAATAAATTGGCATACAGAACTATTCCCATGCAAATGTTGTTTTGGTCTGTTGCTGAACAACTTTTTGATGTTTTGGATCAGAATTAATTTTTGCCGTTTTGAAAACTAGATGAGAGGAGTCCAAAAAATAATTGCTAGAATGCTTGGAATAATTTAGTTGTAGGCAAGTAATTACCTTCTCCAAAATATAGATGTATTTAGCTTATTTATTTGAACTATCTAGTATTTATTTGAACTATACTAGCAGAAGGCCTAATAAAATTTCTGTAGCTGATTGCTGTGTTTTCCATCTAGTAAAGGCAAGCTCATTTAGAGACTTTCCTTAGGGTGTGCCTTTCTCTACAGATTCCTAAGGTCTGACAACCATAAATCCAAAGACTAAAGACCGCCTTTTTTTTCTCTTATTTTTTTCCCCCTCTGTCTGCCTGAGTGCTTGGTTTCATGCAACTGATCTGGACAGATCACTTTTAAGGTGGTAATTGCTGTACTAGTGTGGAATGATCAGTTCTATGACAGTTAGGGACAGTGATTTAATAAACTTTGCTTCATTAAGAAGTTGGTAAATTCTTTTTGTGTTTAAAATGATGATAAGTTTGAAACTGATTTTCTTAATAGCTTGAAATGTAGGAGATCAGGGTTATTATTTTGAGCAACCAAGGCACAGAGAACGTGGGCGCACTGATGCAGCTGTTAATGCTAGGGTCATGGCTTACAAGGTAGCGCATAGTTTTTGCTTCATTCTGAATGCACTTGTGGATCAAGACAAAACTGAATTATTTAAATGTATGTGAATTCTGGCTCAGATGAGAACAGCTGATATTCTCTAGTGACCAGGAAAAGTAAAGGTGTTCTTTTTTTAGCAGTTGAAAATAAAAGCTGCTAAAGCTTAACTCCACTGAAAAAGTAGTTTTAATTTTTTATTTATATATTTTGGCTTTTGTAGCCGTGTCCAGATGTGTTTTGGTTTCCCATTTTTTCTGACACAGCCTGTGATGAATTGGTAGAAGAAATGGAACATTTTGGACAATGGTCTGGTGGAAAACACCAAGTAAGTGTCAGCCTATATAAACATGACCTTAATGAGTACGTACCTTTATAACAATGTGTACTGCAACAAATATTCCAGCAGTTGTCAATGACCCAAGACATCTACTCCGTGGTATAAAATGCTTAGTGTAGTCTGCCACATAGCTTGTTGTTCAGTAGATTTAGAGACATTCCTCAACTACCCTTGTAGTGTGTTGACCCTGGCAGGATACCAGTGCCCACCAAAGCTGCACTGACACTCCCCCTCCTCAACTGGAGAGGGGAGAGAAAAATATAATGAAATGCTCATGGGCTGAGATAAAGACAGGGAGAGATCACTCACCAGTTACCATCACAGGCAAAACAGACTCGACTTGGGGAAAAATAATTCAATTTATTGCTAATCAAATCAGAGTAGCATCATGAGAAATATAACAAGGACATCTTCCCCCCTTCTCTCCCTTCTTCCTGTGCTTAACTTTACTCCAAATTTTCTCAACCTCCTCACCTGGATCAGCACAAGGGGACTGAGAAGAGCGGTTAAGGTCAGTTCACATGTTATCACAGAGGCTCTACTGCTGTCTGACAGGCTCAGCCTTGGCCAGCAGTGGGTCCATCTTGGAGCCAGCTGGCATTAGCCCTATTGGATGTGAGGCAAACTTAGAGCAGCATCTCACAGAAACCAGTCCTGTAGCCCCCTGCTATCAAAACCTTGCCANTATAACAAGGACATCTTCCCCCCTTCTCTCCCTTCTTCCTGTGCTTAACTTTACTCCAAATTTTCTCAACCTCCTCACCTGGATCAGCACAAGGGGACTGAGAAGAGCGGTTAAGGTCAGTTCACATGTTATCACAGAGGCTCTACTGCTGTCTGACAGGCTCAGCCTTGGCCAGCAGTGGGTCCATCTTGGAGCCAGCTGGCATTAGCCCTATTGGATGTGAGGCAAACTTAGAGCAGCATCTCACAGAAACCAGTCCTGTAGCCCCCTGCTATCAAAACCTTGCCATGCAAACCAAATACAAACCTTGAACTAGCAAATTCAGACACTAACAGCAGTGACAGTTACCCAAGCCTGATCTTGGATAGCTGTTGATAACTGTTCAGAGGAGTTTTAATCGTTTACCTCTTAAGTACTAATTTGTCAGACTTGTCACCTTAAGCAGTTACTCACAAATGTTATGAGCTATTGTGTTCGTGTTTGCAGAAATTTCAAGGTATTCATTAACTACTGCTAAAATTGGAGAAATGGTTTTTCTAATCACAAATGTGGTACCTTGGAAATGAGATAAATTAGTAATTACTTTACTGCAGGGAGGAGCCTCCAGAAAAGATTTTAACAGACTTTTATCTTCAAATTATTTCAACATTTATTACTACGTCAAGTTGAAGCCTGTACTCTCTTGATCTGATACTACTTCAGTTGCATCTACATCTCAATAAACAAAATCATTACCCCAGGAAGCCCTCATTTACAGGCAACACATACAAATATTGACTCACCTTTTAAAAAATTTCCAATTTTCGCTCATGGATAGCTAAGCTTTTTTTTTTCCACAGCAGTTAGCTATGAAATTACTTTGCAGCAAGCTCACATATGCCAAGTAAAGCATTGCTTTGTTGCAGTTTTGTGATTCTGCTGATTCTAAAGAAGTATTTGTAGAAGTGCCAGAAACATTTCATGTCCGTATTTCAAGGCTATTTATGGTGTTTTCATTAGGACAGTCGTATTTCTGGAGGTTATGAAAATGTCCCAACTGATGATATTCATATGAAGCAAATTGGACTGGATAATGAATGGCTGCATTTCATCAGAGAGTTCATTGCGCCAGTAACGCTAAAAGTGTTTGCTGGATATTATACCAAGGTATGGGTTTAACACTTTTGCAGATAATTACTGCGTGGCATGACTAATTCTAACTATTTTATTGATATGCTGTATTTAGTTTGGTTGGGGAGTTCACACATGATGTAGCAGTAGTTAGAGATGAATGTTGTTGAGTTGCTAACTCAGCTTTAAACAAAAGAAAATAAGAACCCTGTGTATGACTTGGAAGTTCATATGTTAAAGACAGACTGTATATTTTGTTACAGGGATATGCTTTATTGAATTTTGTTGTAAAATATAGCCCTGACAGACAACGGTCACTCAGACCTCATCATGACTCCTCTACATTCACAATCAACATCGCTCTCAACAAAGTAGGAGAGGACTTTCAAGTAAGTTGACAATTTACTGGCTTAAAAACTTGTGTCTTTTGAGTGTGTAGTAAAGTTCCAAACTAGAGCCCAAATGGGCATATTTAAAGACATTGAAAAGGAAAAGATGTCACAATTTGAGATTTATTATTCCTTGGTGTCTTTTGAGAAATGCTAAATTTGCTTGATTGCAGGATCCAGAACTGTTGATGCAGTCAGGCTGAATTGACCAAAATGGTTTCGGATGGTAGGGGAGAAGGGGGTTAAAGAAAAACTTTTGAGATGTTAGCCATTTAATTTTTAACATTTGTGAAATGCTTCCTTTCTGTACAGTGCAAACCACTTTTTCAAAATACTTTAAATAGTCCCGAGTTGACTCTAGTGGCTTCTTTACAACTCTTTTAATGATCTTTTTAAAATCAGCCACAGAATGAAAATTTCACCTGTTGTTCCTGATTTGTTTTTTTTTCCTGAGATAAATTGTTTTCTACTCTGATACTGATTCAGATAAAACAGTCCCCAGAGTATGAAGATAGGCAGGGTGGTGGTAGTAATAATCCGGCTTTGACTAGGTGAGAAATGTAAGCTGTTTTGTTTATGAGCCTGTATTACTGACAGTTCTCCTTCACACCCATAAATCATAGAATCATATAATGTTTTGTGTTGAAAGGCATCTTAAGGATCATCTAGTTCCAACCTTCTTGCCCACGATGTTTGCCAAACTTATTACTACTTTAGAAACCACACCTTCGATTTGAAAGCAACAGCCAGATAAATTTATTTAAGATTTATTTAAATGCTATCCTGGATAGGAATGCAGTCCTGGAACAAAGCCCGTCAACATGATTTGCTTCTCTCTGGTATCATCTACAGTAAAATTATTGAAGACCTGTTTGTCAGAGCTGCTGCTTGAATGAGTAGTTACTCAGGGAATGCTAAAGCAAAGCAGGGGGAAATCTTTGATTGCAGATGCATGTCTGTTATGTGTTACTCTGAAGACTGTGTCATTTAAGTAGTGTTGTTAGTGAGGATAGTAAAAAAAAAATAATATTAACAACCTATTAATAACAGCAAAATATATTGAGCTGTGTATAAATAAAACATAACTTACTGTCTTACAACACAAGGTAAATGTTTGGGGTTTTGTTTTGTTTGTGTTTTTACTACAGGGAGGTGGATGTAAATTTCTTAGGTACAACTGCTCCATTGAGTCTCCCAGGAAAGGATGGAGTTTCATGCACCCAGGAAGACTTACTCATTTACATGAAGGACTTCCTATCTTGAACGGCACAAGATACATTGCAGTATCATTTATTGATCCTTAATTTTTATTTTTCCCCTTCTTCAACAGCAGTGTTTGATTATTTACATAAACATTTATTTATAGATTTCTTCTGGAAGATGGTGATAAAAGATACTTTGAGTTACTGTTCCTAGACAACAAAGTTACTTTGGGTGAAAAGAATTAAAAGAAAATGTTCTAAAATTGTGAAAGATTTCTCCATATCTGCTCTGAGCCTTGAGTCACAAAGTAAACATGTTCTGCTTGGTTTTCCATTCTGCTGTCTTAAAGAGCAAGGAGGGAAAATGGAAAAGCATTTTATAATGGATCCATTTCTTTGTTGAAAAAACAACCGTAGATACAAAATTATCTGAAAAATTTATTGTGGTGCTCATTCAGTAAAGTGGCACAGCTGGCAAGTTTTTTGTGGTGTGTATATTTGGTAAAGCCAATTAAAAACCACAGCGTAAAACCAAAATCAAGTGAATCTTGTACACTGTTGTTGGGTATAAGCAGTATATACCAGCATGTGGAATGATTGAAGGGAAAACATCTCAGTAGCCTTTTTCATTAGTTCTTTTTCAGTACTGAAATGTACACCTTTAGAAGAAAAAGAAATTACTTGTAGACATGGAGCTAAATAATTTAACTATGAAAAAATGGTTTAGCATTTGTTTTGAAAACTCATCCTGTTGAAAATTTACTTTTCTTCACCAAGTGACCTTCATTTAAAATGGTTTATTTTTCTAAATGTGTAATTGCACCCAATTGATACTGGAAATTTGATGTTTATTTTCAGAACGCTAGTAAACTTTAATAATAGGATGCTTTATAGAGACAATTTTCTACTCTTGCTTAAAATTACTTGAATTTTGTATCAGGAAAACAAAATGGTGGCAGTCTCTCTTTTAAAGCTGAGTCTTAACTTGCCATTTATGTTAAAGAAATTGGTTTAAAATATTCCTACTGTAACTACTGTTTGTAATTTAAAGAAACTTGAAGCTAACTATCTCGAAGTCTACCATGCTAAAATGCACAGCGTGTTGGAAAAACTTGTGAAAAATAAAGGGTAATTTTAAATTAATGTAACAGATTTTACTTGACTGTATTAGGTACTTTCTTTGCATGTTGCTGTTGTTCTTACAGATGTTATATTTATTGATAAATATTTATCATATATATTTAGATACATTTAGATTGGAAGTGTCTCTAAGTGTCAAGGTTTGGCTTATTTACTCTGCTACTATTGACATTATTTCTTATTCGAGTTGGTGCCTGTGTGCCTAACTTTGCATTACACTATCAGAACAAGTCCAGCAGACTGGATGTTTCTTGTTTTCTGTACCAACCTTACTTTTTTATATAGAGGCTTTTTGATGATCTAAGTATTAGTTCATGACTTACCTGCTAATATTTAAAAAATCCCTGTGTCCCATTTCCTAAATAGAAGCTTTATTTGGAGCTGAAAGGATTGGGAGAGGAGTTCAAAGCTTATTCTTTTACCGAAAATAACTGTCTGCTTCTTTCCCTGTTCTGCTGTTTTGCAAGAAAGGCTTGTTAATCATACTTAAAGTTATGCTGAGGCAAACACATCAAAATGTGGTAACTGTACTAAATGTACTACTAATGTACTAAAATGGGCTGGCTTGAAAAAGGAATGGTTTTTCACAGGAAGTTCTTTGCTTTCTTTTGATTTCTCTTTACACTGTCAACTTTTCTCCATTTCAGGCTAATATTTTGAGACTGACACCCCTTGACTTTGTTTCCAGACATGGAACACCTCTGTCTTAGAGAGTGTCTATATACAGCTTATGCTTAGGCAGACTTCGCAGATAATAAAATTTTCAGGCCTTCAGAATGAAAGCAGCCTTTGTTAATCATATTTTTCTGAGCATTTGCCTGTGGTCTCTTAGACTAACTCAGAACAGAATAATATTTTTGCCACTGGCTCAGTTACAGATGGTTTACTGTTATGAGGAGCTTTCTTGGAAAGAAGCCACAAAAATACAGTCGTGTAACATGCAGGGGAAGTTCTTTTGCAGAATTTTTTTCCCCCATAACTTATATTTTAATTACATATTTTGTAACTCTCAGTCACATTTGATTTTTTTTAAATGTGTATTTTTTTCCCTTGACATATTTTTGACAGCTTTACTTACTGTTAAATTTCTGTTTGTAACTATAAATTCACTCTGTCTGGTAGCGACACATAACGCTGTGTTTACTGTGCTGCACATTTGTTGAAAGGGAAAATGTGTTTACCATGCTTACATTACTAAGATTTTATCTTGGTTTTTTGTTTGTTTGTTTTAATGAAGTATTTGCAAAGGCTAGCTAACAGCTGCCTTTCAGGTGGGTGACAAGATGTATGGAAATGTCCTCATTAACTTAGGAATTGGCAGATACCAGAAAAAAGTTTGTTCTTAACAGTTCACCTGAATTAGTTCTGAAAGCTTTGCTGTACTGTTAGCATGTGAGTGCATGAGCACTCAGTGTTAGGAAATGACTCACTGTTAGTCAGTGTTAGGAAATTATTTTTAATTTTCATTACATCTTTTAAAAGCACTTGAAGTCTTGTGTCTCCTAACAAAGTTTGTTCTGGGACACAGAAGATACATGCATCAGGTGGAAAGCAGCAACCTTAGTTCTGTTGTCATATGAGAAACTTTAGGAGTGCAGGGACATGAAGGTGCTCTGCAATAGATGAGACATTGTAAAGTATTTGATTTGTTCTGCTTTCGTATAGCTTTATTTTTCACTGTTAAGTACTTGAAGAGACTGTGATGTGGGTAAGAGATAGGAGAGCAGTATATGAGCAATAGATTTCTTAATATTTTTAACCAAAAGGAGACTGAGTATAGCTTCATTTTATTTAATATTCATGAACTTTTCCAACTCCTGAAAAACATTCAAGGCATTTGGTAGTATTTTACACATTTGCCCTTCTTTAACATCACTGTGCAACAAGTAATTCCAATATGTATTTGTCACTTCATTTTTTTTCCCCAAAGGATTACTGTTCCGCTCTTACTGTGAGCTGATAGGAATATGAGTGACAATCCAAACAAAAGATAGATTTTCTTTCAGTGAAGCAGTAATAATGAAATCTTTATGATTGTGCCATTTTCTTTTGTAATGGCTTTTCCCCCACATCTACTGTATTTGTAGAATAACTGTTAGTTCAATGCAGGGCTTCCACAACAGCTTGTCTTTTGCAGCATGTAAGAAATAAGGAGACAGATTTAAAGTAACAGGAAGATTCTAGAAAGGACTCTTATAATGCTTTCCACCCATGCACTCATACTAGTTTTGCTTTTGTTTTTCTGCTTAAAAGAATTTAAGTTTTTCTTCTCACCTACTGCAATGAGCTTTTTAAAGAATATATACATGTCAGTTTCCTTTGATTTATTTCTGATATGGTATTTAGTGGATTCAGTTCTGAAATAAGTAAATAGTTTTTTGAATTGTCACTTCCCTGAATCCTCATTTTCTTGCATGGCGGAGGAGACTGCTCTGCTATTTTTGTGAGTGAAAGGGAAGACAATACCTGTTTCCGCAGCCCCCTGTGTCTGAGGTGTCAGATAAATTACTTGACTTTTTTTTTTTTTAATTATTAGATTATTTGATTCCATAGTGGAGTGTGAATTAGAGGACAGAGCCTTTATAAAATGCATTTGTAGAATTTATATTGGCAGTTCTTAGAGCTGAGATTTTCACTAGTACTATGAGTTGCAGGAATAATTAATTTATGACTGCCAGGAAGTTCTACTTGTTCTGTTTCTTCCCTCTGGCCGCTGCCAAAAAAGATGGTCTCTGACAGAAAATTAGTTTCCAGCCAACACTAAAACTGAAATAAGAATTGATGGTGCAGGATTTTGTTGTACCCAAATGATGAAAGTGTCACTTCAAATGGCTTTCCAACATGGTTTCCCAAACATTTTCTGCATCTTCGTATAAAAAGTTATTGTGGATCTAATGAAGCACATAGTCTTGCTCAATAGTACTGAAGAACCTTATTCTTCTGTATAAATCAAATGCTAAACACAATTGGAAAGAGACACTTTTCAATGAAATGTTTTACTTGCTAGTTGTATTTTTTTCTTTCTGTAATTATCTTCCCATTTGACAGAGCTTTTAAGATCTGTATAAATGCATCCCACGTACAAGATGATGGCTGTCTTTTAGTGCATTTTGGGGCTAGGAGGATGGTGAAATGAGGAGGGAGATGGGTCAAAGCTGAGGAGAATTCAAGATTCACCCCACAGAATTGCTTCCTTCTGGAGCTGTTGGCACAGAGCTGTGCGGTGTGTTCCAGTGGCACCTTGATCCTAAACTAACAGGCGGAGATACGAGAAGCAGTTGATATCCTGACATGATACTGAGGCTGCTAAATGTAGAGATTATAATAATTTTCTTTTCATAATTTGTTGGTTTTCTGGATTGAGCTTCACTTCAGAAAAGCTGTTTTGGCTGTGTTTAAAGCAATGCCCCTCAGCATTACTTTGCACAAGAATCAACTGTAAGATCAACTGTCTGTTAAAAGCATATTTGTCTTAAGATACTTAATAGAGTAAGGCAACAGTTCAAAAGTAGGATTTCAGTCAGCATAGTTACAGCCTTTATTGGCATCAATGCAACTTCAGAAGTAGCAAAGCTCAGCCTGGCCAGCGTGGAGGATATTGGCCACGCCACAGGCAGCACTTTGGGGCAATGCCATGCCACTTAGGTAGTCAAGAAACTGCACTTTCTTGAAAAAGCTCACTTGTGTTAGGGTCCCAAATATTGTTGCTTTTGGACTTACCTGCTCCACTTACTACTGATTTACAGCTGTTGAATGTCTCAGTGACTGAAGTTTGCAAGGGAGATACATAGTCACATAGCAACAATTTTTTTTCAGGAACTAGTCTTTTGGCTTGAAACCAGAATTCTTCTGTTTCCAAGATTTTTACTTAGTTGTGAAAGTAGTTGCTTAACTACAAATTGCTTTGCACCATTTTGTTTCTCCACGCTTTTGGGAGTGGGAATAGAGAGAGGAGGAAGGCAGCAGAACAAATTTAGTATAAGCTACTTCCTTACCACAACATCTGTAGTACAGATGGGGCACGAAAACATTGCCTTTTCACAGTTTTGGTTGCAGTGGCAGTTAATGTGAGCAATACTTTAAGGCCCTGTGATGGTTTACCATCCTGAATACCTTAAGACATCAGGACCTGCCTTTCACAGGGAGCTTGACTAATGCTTCAGGCTTTAAGCTTTCTCAGACTTGGGTTGCTAATCTCTCACAATACACAATCATTCACAGGCAGTGTGTTAAAAGGAGTTTTGCAACCTTACTGTCTTCCACTTTGCTTTTAGTGAAGTAATCTTCAATTTTAAAGTATGTTCCAGGCCTATAAAGTAAATTATCTCCTCCATGTACTACAGCAGCAGAACTAGCAGAATAACTGCTCAGGTTCCTTAAAGTAACTTGGTCATTGATAACAATTGTTATTCTTCTGCAAGGGGAAGGTATGTCCAACTGCTGTTAGTATTTGAATGATAGGTCTTTCTCCATCCTCCTGTGGCAGAAGTGTGGCTGGAGAGATGGAGTTAGTGAGGGAACCTGAGAGTGCGAGCTGTATCCTGCTGCAGTTGGCGGTTGCATTCAGCACACTGGTTACAGGGATATTTGGGGTTTGCTGCTATAGATTGATCCAACTTAGTTATTCTAGGATATGTATAAAGAACTTGGAGAAAACCGAACGTTCTTTATAAGGATGAACTTCTCTGTTACTTTAGCTCCTGAATTCTAGCAAGTTTCTGAGCTTACAAGAGATGAGGATTTTGGAGGGTTTAACTTGCTTTTTTTCCCAGAGACTTCTAACTTGGGCATGGTGGTAAATGAAAGCATTCCTGTAAGAAGTGGCGTCCCTTAATGAATTTCAAAAGCTTAAGGCCATTACAGCTTTTTAAAGGAAGTTTCTCCAGCATGAAGTTAACACAATGCATGAGAAGCTGAGGCAGAGAGTATTAAGTATAAGCTACTAAAACCTTTTTTTATCTATAGAAGTACTGGGTGAATGTAAGAGATAGATGAGTGCACAATGTAACAATGAACTGGCACAGCCAAATTTAGAGACTCATCGTCTCTGAATCACTTTTGCAAAATGATTCACCAGGGAGCTATTTCAAGTATTTGGTCATTCTTTAAAACATGTACAGGTCTTGGTAAATAGTATTTTTCCTTAAAATTTCCAGGTCTGACTGTCTCAGACTTGTGTTTACTGTGCCATTGTGAACTTTAGAGTGAAGATCTTGATAGTTACGTGTAAAAAGAGGAAATTCTTAGTTCTTGTATTTCAATCACGTGCGTTAATCTGCATGAGAGTATTTTGGCCATACAAGGTATGAACTTTTTGTTCTCTTAGACTGCTTGCTTGCGCCACCATCACTCAGGCATATATGCAAATGTCACTTTCCATCCAAACTGTGCCCCCTTTGCACCTCGTGTGTTTGCCAGATATCAGCTTTACAGCAGGGACAAGAAAAAAAAAACAACAAAAGAGCATGGTTGGATGATGGCTTTTGCATAAATGCAGGCAGGAGCAAGGAAAGCAGAGACAAGGGATCTTTGTTTTAAAGTGTTCTTGAAGTGTAAATTTTAAACTGCAGCTTCTGTGGTAATGAAAGATGCCTTAGGATCAGAACTAGAGAACAGTTATATAGCAAGGGTATAACTGAGATGTGCTCTGTAGAAAAGCATAGAAGGTATTTTCCTATTAAACTTTTTTTCTTGTAGTTTATACAGCCAGTGGGATGAGATGGATGCAGAGGGCCACTGAGTATAGTTTCTCAGATCCCGCAGGTGAGCCTTTCATGGTGACCTGTGTCCTTGCGGGTGGCTGTTGGTGCAGGTGGCCACTGTGGTTTTTCACTGTTGTGATGTGTATTTGATGAGGGCTTCAGTCTTCCTCTCATTATCCATCAGTGTATGCATGTGTGTCTGAACACAAACCCATCCTTGATATTTTCCATAGCCTGGCTGTATCTTGGCCTTGTTCTATAAAGACTTTTTTTTTCATAGTGCTGCTCAGACTTGAAAACAAGTGGTTCCCTTATTCTGAAAATTATGGCACACAGAAGATTATACAGCCAATGCTTGATTTTTTCTGAATATCACTGACACAAAGGGAATATAAACTTTCCATTAATTAATTGATCCATATTAGTTGTTCATATAGCAAAAGCAGGAAAACAAGATGTGCTTTAGGTGAACACAGAGGTATGGGAAATGCCCTTCATTTGTCATCATTAGATAGACATAATCTACCTGAAGCTGGATGACATAGATGTGAAAGGCTGAATGGAGATACCAGTATGTTTCCAAAATAGCCGTGCAGGTGTTCTTAAAATGTTGTTTGAGCAAATAAATGGATCTGTTCTTGGCAAGTTGTTCCCATTCTTTCTTACTTTTTTGTCTGAAGGGAACAAAAGCATCTTGTAAAGCTATAGCAGTGTTCAAATGCTGGGAATCAGAAGCTCATTAAAAAATATAAATAAATTGAGATTATCTTGTAGAGGAGAGGAAAACTTTGCAGCCATTAAGACAACAAAACTTCTTCCTACTTGGAGTACTTTATGACCAGAACCCTGAGGAGGCACTTGAGGAGTGTTGTCAAAATACTGCAGTCTGAAGACCTATTTTAGCTTTTATACACGTTTGACTTTCTTTAAAAATAACACCACTAAAACAATTGAGTGGGAAGAGCTCCTAGTTGCAGACTTTCTTCCTGAAGAGTCTTTTCATGTACAACCAAAAATGAGAGATATCATTAAAGTGTGTGTATTCAAAAATACGAGGACAGGCTGCGGGAGCTGGGGTTGTTCAGTCTTGAAAAGAAAAGACTTCGGGGGGACCTAATAGCTGCCTTCCAATACGTGAAGGGAACCTACAGGAAGGCTGGGGAGGGACTTTTTACAAGAGCGTCCACTGATAGGACAAGGGGTAATGGGTTTAAGTTGAAGGAGAATAGATTTAGATTAGATTTTAGGAAGAAATTCTTCAGTACGAGGTGGCAAGACTTTGGAATGGATTGCCCAGAGATGTTGTGGCTGCCCCCTCCCTGGAGGTGTTCAAGGCCAGGTTGGACAGAGCCTTGAGTAGCCTGATCTAGTTGAGAGGTGTCCCTGCCCATGACAGGGAGGTTGGATTAAATGATCTCTAAGGTCCCTTCCAACCTAGGCCATTCTATGATTCTATGAAAAATAAGGCCAAATTTCTGACCTAGTCATCGTTCCTTAGCTGAGAAGACCCCAGTACGCCATGCTGCATGTAGCTCTAATGCCTACCAGGTCTCATGCCTGGCATTAAAACTTTTTGGGAAGGAAGTTATTCAAAGTTAAGAGGAAAAAATAGGCAAGTATAAAGACAGATGGGTTTTCAACAGATTCTATGGAGGAGTTGAAACTGACTGATTCAAGTATTAATTTCAGCTAGAACAAGTGTGTGCCTATGGCTTCAAAATGACCTTTGCTTGAAAAAACCTAAGAGCTGGTAACAAGTTTGCAAAATACTTAGACCTGAAGTGCTAATTTATCTACTTCCTGCAAAGCAGGTGATGGTATTTTATATAGAGACCAGTGGGGCCAAGGGTTGAGAGGACTCAGGTCCACCATTCCGTTCCCTTGGTATTCTTGGATAGGCTGCACGTTTAGGATATTGTTGAATGAAAAACTTACCTCAAAGGATGCTGAAATCTCACCTGGCTGCTACAGTTTAGAATTTAAAGACACCTTCCTTGCATATGGGGGTGGCTGAAGCTTTTCTTGTCTTGGTATTGTGGAAATCCAGCTAGAGCTGTCTGTTTCTGATGCATTTCTTGTGAACCTGTAGGAGCAAGCTATCAGCTGTAGTGCAGCACCAGGGCTTGATGGGCATCCAAACAGAGGCACTGAGACAGAACAAAGCCCCTGGAAGAGAGGAGGCTGGTTAGCATACTCTGTGGTTTTTCCATGGCATTGATCTTGGGTATTTTACTACGGCCTTTTTTTGGTTTTGTTTTTGATTTTTTTAAATTTAGGAAATGAAGGAAGCTAATATAGTTCTTGAGCAATGTAAATCCCAGGAACTATAGAATTGCGTTAACACATAATTGAACACTGCTTTCTCTCAGGAAAATAGATAAACATAATCTGTGTTTTCAAATATAAAGAAATTCCTGTTGTCAAAGTATAGGAGGTCTGCAGTAAGCAAAGCTTATTGTTTTTGCTGGAAATGCCCTTACAGAATTATTTGATTTCTTTAGATAATGGAGTTAAATATGCACAAAGTAAAACTGCAGCTCTTTGCTAACACAAAATGATTTGGTCTCATGAGTCTGAAAGATATTTCCTTACTTCATTAAGAAACTTTAGAGAAGGATACCCTTGCATTTATTATAAGTAACTCATACATAAATATCACTACTGTATAGTTATTTATATAAATGTAGGTTGGACTTTATCTTTCCCTTATTTAAAAAGTCTGTTTCTGCTCTTTTGTTTTTGATGTGTGTATCTTCAAGCTGAAGATTTTGTGTGCAGCATGCTGTGCTGTAGTGCTACTTCTTTACTTCGAAGGCCAGCCAAGGAAGCTCTTTCAGATTGAATGTCATCCACAGAATATTTAACCATGATAAAAGCTTAGAGCAGACTACTGGATTTTTATATTTTCTTTTTTAAATATCTAAGAAGAGATAAGAGTGTTTATTGCAAATCATAAAAATATTTTCCTTTCAATAACAATGCCTGTAGATCCAAAAATACTACTGAAGAAAACTAGTTTGGGATTCAGTCTTGCTTTTCACAAGGAAATTAGGAAATGTTTTGTTTGGTTTTTTGTTGTTGTTGTTTTTTTATAGTGGAGCAGATTGTATATAAAGTTATAAATCTTCATGTGCAGGAAATGAGTTTAGAAAAAGTGCAAGGCAGTGGAATTGAGCAAGCTAGCGACAGCATGGTGTATCAAGGTCTGCCATTCATGAGAAAAATAGCATTACATGTGGTGCCTTTTTCAATCCAATTGCCAGGCTATATATTGATCATGTCAGAAGTCAGCAGATCCTCTGCTGTCTTTTAATTTCTGCTCTGAGGGGATGAATCCTCAACAAATATCTCTGCTGTCATTTTTCACGTTTGGTCAGCTGAAACACTGAGGATTATTCATAAGGCAACTAACAGGAATTTCTATATTGCCTCCACTCCCAAGTTAAATTTACTCTTTATGCTTCCTTATCATCAGCTTTCCGATTACTTTGATTCATTATGTTTTGACTTTGCGGCCTTCTGTTTGTGTTGCTTGGTGGAATGTCTTATGGTACAAGCAGAGTACTAAGGCATGGCACTTCTCTATACTTCATGCCAACTTCTTTCTTGAATCCAGTATTTTCCTAAATGCCTGTGGTCCACTGGTAAAGCAATTACAGAGGTGCCTGCAGTCCTTCCTTACCACTTTATGAAACATTTCACTTCTCTCAGATTCCTGGAAATTGGTTGTAGATACAGAGCTTCTTTCTGTGTTCCCACCTGGCTTTAGTTCAGCATGTTGGTAACCCTCTGTATAAAATGAACATTGATAAAGGGAATATTCATCCTTTTTGGTTAGCTTTCCAGCCTCCTAAATTTTGAATTAGGAATGTTTTTATTTGTAGTAGAATGTTGTGGTAAAGGAGATAATGCTCCAACAATGAAGCCAATACCATTGACAATATAAATGCTTCTTAAATACATGGTTTCTTTGTGGTATGCATCTCCAGGCTCCATTTCCTCTCTTTGTCTCCATTCTTCCTTCAGTTCAGAAATAAATATATTCAAACCAAATGCCAAAGAAAAAATTCCCTTTCTTTTTAGATAAGCAACAGGTTCAGGACTGTATAAAGAGTTGCATAGATAATGGACTAATGACTTTGCGGTGTCAATCTTGTATTTATTTATTGCTCAGGAAATTATTTGAAGAAGCATTATAACTCTTTGAACTGAACTGTGCCCTCTGTGAGTTGGAGTGCAGTATGCTTTGGCTAAATAATAACACATGAAGTTCAAAGAAAGCCCTCTGCAATATTTAGTGGTGCTTTCTGTGCTCATTTTCTTTAGAAGGTGGGGCAGAAGGCTATTAAAAATCTCAAATTCACTAAACTTAAACCAAGAATAGTAACAGCAAAAAAATGCTTGCAATTTAGGAGTGGGTTTTGGGTAGTCCTCCAATAACCTTCTGTCTACTAAGCTTCTGGTCATTTATTCTGCTATCTTGGGTATGTATTGAATAAATACACAACAACAACAACATAATTCAATTCATCTGGTCATTATTTAAGGCTCCTTGAGAGAATAATCTTTAAAGCTCTTAAATAAAAAGGAAATAACAGTCTTTTTAGCACAATTAAAATAACACCATGAAATTGTGTGAAAAATGAAAAAGTGAGACCTGTATTGGGGCCATGCCTGCAAATTGCCAAATTTCTGCACATCTGACTTAAGCTTCTTGGAAATTACCTTTCTCTGTTTAATTTAATGGTGTGTCTGTTCTATAAACTCTCTTCTGTAATTTTCTGGGGTGGTCAAATAATTTAAGCTAGTTAATAAAAGTATGAGCAAAAAAACACGGTGGAAAGAAAAAACACTTTGCCTTATATATATACTTTTTTTGCTGGTGAGTAGAAGTTGAAGATAAAGCAGTGCCTTTATACCCTGTCTGCCATACTGTGGCCAAAATCAAATTTTACAGATGCTTATTAAAGACAGGGTGGGGTCTAGATAACAGAAATGAGGATAAATACAGTAGTACAATTTTAGACTTCAGGTCATTTGGGCAGTGTGCATTTGTACATGTGTACCAAAAAATACTTGCATATGCACATATTTAGATAGTACTTGCAATTTATAACCTAAGAGAGGATGAAATAGTGTCCGGTAATAGAGCAGTACTTGTATAGCCTTGCATCTAAATTTGTCAAAGTATTTTGTAAGTAGATGGGAAAATTGAGGCTCAGAAAAACTGATTTGTTCATACTGTTTGACAAGATATCTGGCAAGAGACTGAAGAGTCTCAGTTTGCAATCTTGGCTTTGACTTCCAGATGAATGACTCAGTAGCCAGGCAAGCATCCACAATTCATCCAGCCGCCTTCCTGGCAACCCCACTCGTCTAGGGGCAGCAGGACGAGAGGGGACTGCGAGGAGGGACATGCTTCAAATACCAGACAAAGCTCTCTGCCAGCTTGACATGAAGAGCAAAAAGTAGGATAAAACTTTCCCAACAAACTGATGGTTAGTGCGGGATCTCTTCCCTCATCCTATTCTGTGCCTTTCTAAAAATGCCTTCCGGTACAAAACCAAAATCTCCCAGACTGTGGGAGCCAAGAGTAGACACCAGCCAATGCAAAGCTGTAGGAGCATCTCTTCCTTTCCCTCATCTTGTCTGCAGGGAGCCCTCCACCTCCCTACACTATGCACAATCTCTCCTGCATATGGCACTGATGCACTCATTTGACATTCTAATGAAATGCTATTTCTGACTCTTGTGCCGTTGCTTAAATATTAATGTACAGGAATCGTTTTAATACGTGATGGAGCAAACAACTTGTTTATTGTTTTCCTAGATGTTGGTTGGGTGTGCCGTTTCAGTATGGTGTATGTGGTAAGTATGAAGTACCTGGAGAGGTGAGACGCCTTTTTCAAGCTTTACTGTGATTATTTGCATGTGAGAAAGTAACTGTCACCTTCCAGAAGTAAAATTTCATCTTGTTTCTTTGAAATCACTTACTGTTCCAAAAATTGAAACCCTGATATTATTTTTCAAGTTTTGTTTTGTTATCACCAGTCCTCTATCAAAACACTGTCACTGTATCTCAAGTGACCACTGACATAACATGTTTGGTTGTACCTTGTCAAAGCCAGGTTAAAAAAAAAATAATACAGAACTTAAAACTGTATTTAAAAAATATATTTGTACAGAACCATTTCTTAAAGTTTTTTAACAACAAGAGGTAGATGAATAGAGTCATTTTATCAGCTCTCATGCATTTGCGTGATCACAGAATCGTGGGATGGTAGGGGTTGGAAGGGACCTCTGGAGGTCATCTGGTCCAAACCCCCAGCTAGAGCAGGTTCATCTAGAGCAGGTTGCACAGCATGAAGTCCAGGCGGGTTTGGAATGTCTTCAGAGATGGAGACTCCACAACCTTTCTGGGCAACCTGTTCCAGTGCTCATTTTAGTCAAGTAGGAAAAAGTTAAATGGAAACACTTTGTATCCTTCAATTGGTATATTAAATAGTTCTGTGGCCCGTGGCCTGCAGAGGAAAAGACAAAATGGAAAAGTGATTCATATTTTACACCTTAAAACTATAAAGTGCTTGGGCTATTATATTTTATAAATATTCGCTGTTAATAATTTCCCTTAACTGCACTGGACTAGATCTTGAGCCACTGACTGATAGCTCAAAGATCTCACTTTCTAGCTCATAAATTCTCTGTTGGCAAGGTTCAGTTGTTTCAATGTAACTTTGTTGTCAAATGAAGTCATCATCAGGAGAAGAGGCAATTTCTTAGTGAGTAAAGCCTTTTGGATTGGTGTTTGAATTTGAGTGTGACAGATCAGAGAATACAACTGCAGAATTGTTTTCTTGTTAGAGATTATCAACTCTTGTATGAGCTGAAAAGTTAGTTTTGAACCACATTGAGCCTTTTCGTGCTGCGGAATTTCCTTTCTAGATGTGGTGAAAGTGAATAGCATTTTTAAAGCACTAACTGGAAAATAAATTCCTAAACCGGCCTTAAAGACTAATCCAGCAAAACGTATTTACATTGTTTGGTGGTTACTTAACATACTGCTCCTTCTAAATGCACTAAAACCCAAAGGACCATGAAAGGTTAAGAAACTTCTTTCCTGTAAGAATGGAAAATGTGGCAAGTATCTGTTTAATTACTGAAGGACTTCTGTGTTTGCTTGTACTGGGTGAGGGGGAAGGGACAACTTTCTTTAAAAAAGAAAGCAGGTTGCTGGAAATACAAAGGTACATCAAGTTGGTTTTGTGCCATGTCAGCACTGTTTAACAAATACAATGGTACTGGTCTTCTCCAGTGTCCTGCCGGATGCTCTGATTATTCTACAGCACTCTCGGCCACAGCTGGGCTGTCAGCAGGGTAAATCATGCTGTGTTTGTCTTAAGAGATCATTCCTGGCCAGGACTGAATACACATCTAACAATCCAGATACTTGTGAAAGTACAAAGTATTTCTGGAGAAACCAGGGTTTCATCACATCGGAAAGTTTAGAGATTGCAGAGTGGGCCCCATGCACATGTGAGGCTTCTGGGCGGTCGCTGGAAGACCCGTTTGTTTTCATGGCTCTGCTTTCCCTCGACAGCTGCCCCTGCGCAGAAGCAAAGGAGGAGGTGCAGGTGCAAGGGACAGAACCGCTGTGTTGCTGCCAGAGGATCTGCATCCTCTATCACCCATTCAGCTTTGCTGGACTCAGGTGACATGGGTGGGAAGCAACAACAAAAATGTCCTGTTGCCATTTTTAATCTTAATTGACATTTATAGCATCAGGGGCAGAAGGTGTTCCTCAGCTCTGCGTAAGTGAAGCCTCTAAATCAAGAGCTCTGCAGCTGCCACTAAAGCATCTCCTTACTCATTGAATCTCACCTCCTTTGCAAATTCTTCACATCTCCAGTCAGGTTTTGTTTCCGATATGTACTTTCCATGAAAGTGTATATATACATCACGGAAGGTGCTATTAAGGATAAATAAATGTTTGCAGTAGTATATTTTATTAGAATTGTCATTTAGATGAAGCCACTTTCAGAAATGGCTTTCTTAACTGGAAAACTGTGCTAGAGATCAAGTGATTCAGAGGAAGAATAAAGCTTGTGAAATTCACTTTGAGCAGGGCTGGAAAGAGGCAGTAATTTGTCCCTTGCTCTATTATATAATTTGACAGTAGGTTAAAAGTGCTTTCAGCCACAGAACTAGCTCTTCTAAAAGCAGTTTGAAAGGTAAACAGATTTTCTGGAGCCCTAACTTTGTGAGGCATAGGCTCCTGTGTTTGGAGCCTATGAGAAAGAAGCTCAGCTCAAAGGCATGTGCCAAAGCTTATCCCTGAGAACACAGAGCATGATCACTGCCTCCAGCTGGGCACTGCACTCAGCCCATGCTGGTGGGAGCCTTAGCCTCCTGCAGAGAGACACTGGGAGCTGGGAAATGAAAACCAAGCAATGGATGCTCTTGCCAGTGTGCATCTCTGTCTCTTTTTATAACAAACCTGCATTATACTGCCCCTCACTCTCTACCTCATGGAACAGGGTAAATATTTATGCTGCTTCTCCATCCATCACCTGATATTTGAAAGACTGCCCTTAAGGAATGTGTGTGTAGAAACTGGCCAGGAAATAAAGAATGTTTCTGTTCAAGTGAAAGCTGCTGCAGGAGAGTGTGAAGTAGCTTTTTTTTTTTTTTNTGGCAAATTACCTTTTCAGGAGATTTGCTTTCAAAATTTCTCTCTGCTCATGTATTTTCTTCGCCAGCCGATCTCTGGAATTAATTTAAATTAATTGTGTCAGCAGCCACCATAGCCTCAGCATGAATGTAGGTTTCCAGTGGCTTTCATTAATTTGACTCCTTGCATAGAATAATAGAATCATTATGGTTGGAAAGGACCTCTAGGATCATCAAGTCCAACCTTCATCCCAACATCTCCCTAACCACTAGGCCATAGCCTCAAGTGCTACATCTACTTGTTTTTTAAATTCCTCCAGGAATGGTGACTCCACCACCTCCCTGGGCAGTCTGTTCCAGTGCCCAACCACTCTCTCAGTAAAGAATTTCTTCCTAGTATCTAATCTAAACCTCCCCTGATGCAACTTGAGGCCATTTCCTCTCGTTCTAATTATCCTAATGCTTAATCCATGGATCAGTTGTGGCAAGAAGGATTTCAGCAATTTGACTTTGTTACTTTTGTGGTAATTTCTGATATAAACTTGGTGATTGTTAAAGAAAACTGATGGCTTTTACAGGCTTTACTGGACATAAATGTTGATAATGCTATTTTTTGTGTAGATCTCAACAGACTGCATTCCAATCAACTGCCTTTTCCTTAGCTACTCTTGAGTTGCTTTTCTAGCAGTTTCTTCTTTCCTTGTTCCCTAACCACATATGTACTTTCTCTCCTAGTCTTTTATTCTACACAGATGGTCTGTTGATGATCTTTGAACACAAGCAGGGAAAAGCCCCTTGTCATGATTTTGGTTTTTTTCCCACTCTTTGGCAGTGAAGCATTTGGCCACGTCTGCATGTTCTCTTCCTACCAGTATTGCTTCCAGATGTTTTCTTGGTGCTTCTTTCTTATTTACATTTGGATTGTCACTTGATCATTAGCAGTCTGTTTTCAAGAGGGAAGCCTTTGACTTGGTAGCAACTAGACATGAACCCAAGCCACAACTGTCTGACCTCAGCTTCCTCAGTTTGAGAGAAAGCTTTTGTTTGGATTTGCCCAATAGCAACAGTCAAACCCAGCCACAAAGTTAATTTCTGAATTTGGAGGTGGCTTTTACCAATGATCCAAGACTGCACAACTTACTGCTTCATGCTGACTACATGTAGAGTCAAACTCTGTTGCTAAAGGTTTAATTTTAATCGCCCCCCCCCC
>VZZY01008366.1:68541-79609 GCA_013400335.1 Eurystomus gularis
TATAAGCTAAAAACATTTTTGAAGGAGAAAACCAGGAATCTGTAACAAGGCACGGTTTTTGTGCGAAGTTCCATGGTTCTACAAGCAGATAATATTTGAAGTCCCTTTTTAATGTTCAAAGCAGGAAAGAATGAGCTAGGCCTCCCTCCCTTCCTTGTTTTTCTTTCTCCTAGGGACTCCCAAAGTATATTGTCATGTACTAAACCAGCTTTGACAGGACATTATAGATGGTGGATTGGTGTGTAAAGGATACATTCTAGTATTTTGTTACAAAAGTAATTGTTTGGATACATATCACTTCTAGTTTAGCCAGAGGCAGGTATGTTGTTTCATATGGCCAGTAAGATTAAATCTCTGTGGACTGACATTTTGGGAAAATAGAAATCTTGCAAAGACTCAAAAAAACCCCTCAAGTAGAAGAACAGGTACTTGTCCATTTTGCTCTTTATTAGCAAATGCCTTTTTTGGGTCCCTGGGAGCCAGACTTGCATTTGAAAACTGTTCCAAAGCATTATGCTTTAATGAAGAAAAAAAAAAAGAATCAGTCTTGAAAGGATCTGGCCTTCGAACCTACCCTGGCCTTGCATTGTTGAACTCTGTAACAACAAATTTGTCTGTTTGTGCTTTCCTGGCACCTTGCCAATATGAAGTACAGGTCTTCAGATGCTTTCACTTAACTCATTATCAACAAAGGGTAAGTACAGATACCAAGAGGTTAGTCAGAATGGTTTGTTTCAAGGTAATAAAACTAATGCTTTTATGTAAAGTTGAATTATGCTAATAGCATAACAAAAGAAAACAAGCCCAGCTGCCTAGCAAAGTTTGTTAAAACTGTCTCTAGTTTCTACATGTGCATTTGATTTATTTTTGATGGCTTATGTGGCAAGGTCTCAGGGAGTTTGTCTCACTCAAATTTTAACTCCTCCTCCTGGTTTGTCAAGATCCAATGGTAGCAAGATGCTCCATGCATCTTTACTGCACAATAAAGACAAGAGTAGTCATGTATATCAAATTCAAGGGAAAGAAAAAGGGGACATACACACAAAAGAAGCATATAGAGGTGAACATATGAAAATATGAAAATATGGATGGGGAAGAGGGGGGCTCAGGTACATTCTCTGGCCATAGGAGCTCCCTGCAGCAGAGGGAGCCACTACTACTCAGCCAGCTGTGTCTGCCATTTTAGCCAAGTTCTCCCACAACAGGTGAAGCAATCCCAGGTCTGCCAGCATCCTCCCTTTCACTCCTTGGTTTACAGCTAGAATTAGGTTAACATAACAAGCGTAGGTAAGTCATTATTTCAGATGAGCACAGTCTGCCCTGACTTGCCTCAAACTGAGGTTTCACAAGACTGCTCAATTCATCTCTCCATCTAGAAATTCCTTTATCTTGCTGCCTCTAATCCTCATTCTCCAACCCTTTTTTTTCTCTTCCCAGAGCACTCTACAAGGTTCTTCTGACAATGAGTGTTTTCACAAGCTACTTCTAGTGGCAGTGCTTCCTCCTAGCCCCCTGCACTGCTCTATTGCTGTGACAGTGCCAGATAAGCCTTTCCTGCTGAGGAGTTGCACAAACTGTGTGTGGGATGGGATGAGGAACATCTTGAAGGCATCACTGCTGCTTCAGAAAATGCCTGCTAAGGTGGAGCCGTAAATCCTCATCGACAGTTGATATATAGCAAGTGGGATGGTACTGTATGGAAATAAGATATTCATAAAGACAGCCCACTGAAACAAAACCCCTTTTGTCTCCCTCCACATCCAAAGAACATGAGGTATTTGGACTAGATCCAGTTATAGCTCAGGTTTCTACACTAAAAAGTGTCAAATGGCAAAACCCAGAGGAAAATCTGAAATGAGGGGAGGTGATGGGATAGAGTGTTACTACAGGGGTTAGTACTCATTCAACATAAACATGAAGACTTCTGTTCCTTACTTACTATAGCCTTTATCAAGGCTATAGCCTTGATAAATCAACATCTTCAGATAACCTGTTTTTAAACATTGAACAATGATGACCACTTCTTGGGCAAAGCTGCACTGCACACATCAAACTTACCAGTTAGGATGGTATCCAGTCCAGTAGTTTACTGCTAGCAAGTACTTGTGAGTACTTTCTGGCTTGGTTTGATTTTTCAATTGAAAAATATTAAGGCATTTCAAAATGAAGCGTGTGTTTTCATATGCATGTGTGTCTGTGTATAAACTCACTGATTTCAATTAGTTCCTTGGCCTCTGGGCCCTTGGTATGAATGCCAGGACTAGGCTATGATTCACTGCTGTTGAGACTATCAGGAGTAAATAAGGATGTGGCGGAAATCTATATAGTTGTAGTGATCATCTAATTCAGGATATGCAGAGTCTACCTAGGTCAATGAAGTATGTGAAAGGATGAGAAAAGTTAACTGGTGATTCCAAATTCTGTCACTGAAAAACTTGTTTAAGGTTCTCCTGCCCTTGTGCACACACACACAAATTGTTCTCCATAAAAATGGAGGTGCTCAGCATGCACTGCATCCTCCATATGTAATCCCTCAGACACACAACTTCCTAGCCCTTGAACATTCATAAATGACTTGACATTGATTCCCCAGCAAGGACTTGATGTTCTGGTACCAGTACTGAGTGACTGTAGGCAAAAACCTCAGGTATACCTTTGAAGGTCTGGGAAAATGAGAAGAGCTTTGTAATGCAGGGCTGTGGGAGGCTTTGGATGACATTTGCTGGCAGGAGGCTGCACATCGTGGCTACAGAGAGCCCTGTGGCAGCAGTGAGTTTAACAAGCAGAGTTTGTACAGCTGAAAAGCACAACCCCTGCTACTGAAACTAAAAGGAAATTGCCATTAGTTTTTGACAACACAGACTTGGTGGTGTTCATCTGTGTCTTGTAAAGCTTTCCATGATGCAGCTGTACTTCACAAACCAGCGAGCCTGTTCCCTAAATGGGTATGTGACATGGTATGTGGCAGAAACAAGCCCACCTTAGTGGTGCTTTGAGCCAGCCAAGTGCTACGTCACCTTATTAGCATGGCACTGCTGAGTTAGCAAGTCCTGCAGAGAAACAAGTATATTAGTGTGGGCTTTGTGCCACACTCGTGCCGTCAGATGGCTTTCAGATGAGGGCTTGCTTGTGTCCTGCTTCTCCAGGGCACAAGCAGAGTCAACTCAAGTTGGCTTCAAGTGTCATATGTAGGTAAAAGATAATTTAATTATAAAAATAATGGGAAGCTCTCAGATGGGTATAAATACCTTAATTCTCCTGAAGTGACTGACTATGTAGCTACTACAAACCTCTTGCTGTGAGAGTTTGGCATGATCAATTGAAGTCTAGGAATTCTAAAATCCTTAACAGCACTAAGGAATTAAAATCCAAAGCTCTGGATTGTCAGTGTAAAGAAAGTACTGTACATCTTAACTTCATAGAGTTCAGAGTTTTCATTCCCTTCTGCAACAGTGGAAATTTCTTAAAGCGGAGGAAGACATGTCCAATTTAGGTAGTGTAAATAATGAGTCAAGGAAGAGGAGTATGCATGGATTAGAGAAACAACTGAGGAGTGGGTGGAGAATAACTGTTACTCTGATGCTTAATATTACGGGCTAGCAGAAACGAGAGATAGATGTTTTCATTACATTTTCTGTCTTCAAAAGATGGTAAATTAAGGATGATCCTAGATAGCAAAGTGCTTTAAAAAAAAAAAAAAAAAAAAAAGCAAAAAAAAAAAGCAAGGGAACAGCACTGAAATTGATGCGTTACTCATTCTTTATGCCCTGAAGAATGAAAAAGCAGCGTGCTGGATTATGGGACTCTGCTTATGGTGCAATTTGTCAGGAAAAACTGTGCTTTCTTTCTCCACCATCTTTGTTAATAATTAATACCTATTCTAAGATCTAAACACTTAGCGTTTGTGTAGTGACAGAAAATAAAACCTCCAATAGAAAGCCACAGATAATAAAACAACCTTTTCTTATGCTTGTTCTACTGCTATTGTAAGAAGAAATGTCTCTTCTGGAGAAAATACTTACATTTTAGAATGAATAGTTAAGGATCCAATATATCTGGAAACACTAACTACAAGGAGCATGGCTGTTCACATTTTAGGAAAGCAGCAGTATAGGTGACTCTCTGTGTTTGCTTTACTGTATTAGTTCAAACTATCTATATTGCTGGAGGAGGAAACAATGATTTTTCAACCAGTACCATAAAGGAAAGAAAGTAAAACAACTAGTATTTTAAATTTCAAATTATCTAAGTTTGTTTGAGAATTTGTTAATCTAATTGACAGAAACAATTCTCTGCCCAGCAAATATAGATAAATCTGTGCTCTCTGTTGTCAAATTGGAGCCAGGAACCATTAGATCCAGCAATATACCAGTGCTGTCTTGAAGAGCACAGCCTTAGAGCTGGTGTTTGTGTCTCCGTGGGTATTCCTCTAACCACTGGGAACGGAGACCAGAAATCAGTTCAAATCAGTATCAAATAAGGGATCCATAAGACTGTAAGCTGTAGTATCCTTTTTTTGGATAGACACAATTTATACCACTAATCCACAAACCCAATACCCTTAAAAACCTGGTAAGGGCCAGATGCTGTTGATTTAAACTGACTGGACCCTTTTCCCTTAGCAACTCTCTAAACAGAAGGACCTGACATTAGGAATCTGTGCTAGACTTTTTGTTGTTTGAAAAGCTGATCTTTCAGATAGACCATTGAAATAAGAATTTCTCTTTAATTTCTTCCTAGAAAGAAATTCTGCCAAACGTCAGCAGTGGTGGAAACTTTGAGTTCAGTGTATGAATAAAATGCGCAATACCAACACTAGCACTGATCACTGGCAAAGATGCTCAGCTGTGTTTTGAAAGGGCCACTTCCAGAAGCAAAAGACAAGTTCTACGACACACCTTTCATAATATTTTCCAGAGTGTGCTGTGAGTGCTGATGATTTTTGTACTTTCAAGACTTATTCCATTAGACCATAAAAGGAAATTACACTGATATAAATGTCAGAATATTCTGTTTGGATCCAGCTCTCCTTGGGTAGGGCTGGTTTGCATTTTTTACATCACAGCTATAATGGTTAAAACCACGTTTTCTGACTATCATAACAATGCAGTTATTTCCAGAAAACACTTTAAAAGACCCTAGAAAAGGACAAGCAATGTGGGTGGATTACTAGCAGTTCTAAATACACTTCAGAAGAATTTATTTTAAAATTCAAATGACACATATTTGGATGCAGGCAAAAAACCTGCATAGTAGTACAGCAAAAAGTATGTTTTTGTTATTGGCAGGAACCTTGTTATCTCCTTCTTGAAAGGACAAGTTATTTCAGTGTATATACAAGAAGGAACTCCTAATCCTGGTTCTTTAATAAAATAAGCAAGTGACGAACATCCATTTCCCAAAGTTTAAGAATTAACAATATTTGTCTGTACATTTCATTGGTCTTCATACATTCACTGAGTTTTCTTTCTGCTTGCTCTCTTCTCCATAGATTTATATGGTATACGTTTAGCAAGGTATAGGCTTTGGATGGTCTCACTATAGTAAAATCATATGTGCACTACCCTCTTTCATAAGTAATTTATCCACCTACCTCTTCAGTCCCTAAAAGTTAACTGCACTAACTATACAAATTTTTTAAAATTGCATAGCTCAATCCATTATATCTTTTACTGTGGGATGCTAGGCTTTTTCCTGTGTAAATAATTTAAATAAATATTAAATGTGCTTTTGTAGAAGACACACATTATGTAAAAAAAATTCTGCATTGGACATCTTAACATCACTTCCTTCTCTCTCATGAAAATAAATGCATATGTTGTCTACATGTTTAGTAACAGCCTGTTACTAAGTATCTTTCTCTGTATAGACTTCCTGCCTTGAAAGTAAGAGAGTTTGACTTGTGATCATTGACTAACACTCTGCACTTCCACACAACTAATTAAGCAGTTTCCTCCTTGTATTAAGAGCTGTTACAGGGAGCTTTACAAGTCATGGATGAGTGATGTTCCTACTAGCTGTGATTTCATAATCATTACTATTTCAAGTTTAGATTAAGTTAGTATGCATATGTAATAACAGTGAAAAAAATAACAGCAAAGCCCTGGACTACTCATACCAGGGTATCTTTGGAGAACGGCAAATTTAGAAGAGTTAAGTCTAAATCCTGTTTGTTGTAGCTGTACCCTTAATTCACTTAAAAACCTAATGAACTGTTAGGTCAGAGTTGGAGATAAATGCAATAACATTGATTAGAAAACAAAGTAAATTAAGTATTAAAAAAAAAAAAAAAAGTTTTACAAGGCAAACCAGCAGGATATTTGTCCTGCCAGTTCTTTTTGTTCCTGGGAAATACTTAACAATTCTCACATCTTTTTTTGGGGCAAACAAGATCCCTGTGGTAGCACAAGCCACTAGTATTTAGTCTGTGTCTGCATACAGGCTTATAGCTTTGGAGACAGGTAAGACTCAGGAGAGCCTTGATGTCCCTCAGTGAAACTCCTTGTGGCGTGAGTAGGGAAACCAGACACATAGACTTGCCTATGGTGCACGTGCACATTTGGAAGAAATGACTAAGGCAAAACTTTGAAAAAATTTCAATTTAATATTAAATTTGCTCCCCTCTCAAAAAATCCACATGAAAATATTATTTAGGTTGAACAGAAGGCATCAGTAGGCAAATCTGGAATGTCAGTTCAGATTTCAATTATTCTGAATACAACCCACAAAATTCAGATAGAAGGATTTTTGAACAGAGAAAAAAAATATATTTTGGTGATATTATGGACACATACCTGGTTTTGTGGGCCTGTTTTTACTTTATAGATCTACACATATATATGTGTATATGCGTATTGCAGATTGCATGTAAAACTAAAATAGAAATGTTTCCTATTGCAAGAGCAATCTGAGTGAAGACGAAATGGATTTAGGATAAAAAAAGCAATCTTGCCATAACACAGAGGGATGAAGTTTCTAAACCTTCAACATTTCTTTTCACATGTTACTATTGCCTGTTGTACTCTTTGGTGAAGAGAAGGTAAATAGCTTCAGATGCTAAAGAGAATATTCAGATACCTTTCTGAGAGTATGCTTGCCAAAGGACATTCAGCATTCCTGAGCCTGCTTGAAAACAAGTTTAGTAGACACTTTAATTTCAGTAATTAGGATAATATCCATGTTTTAGTCATGAAATTTAAATTAACTGAATCATGTATTTCTTCCATGTGCTCTGGAGATCTTCTGATATTTTTCAAATCTTGATTACTCAAAAGTCCAGGTATAATACCACATTAGTATTCAGAAAGAATGTTTGGATCTTCATGCCTTGTTTTATTAGGCTAAGTATGCATCCCACTTTGCTGAAGACTTCACTGATCCTGGAGTAAAATCATTAAACATTCATAAACGACCATTGCTTTTTCTCCTACTCAAGAATGTACCAACATATTTTACGCAATTATTTGTCTCAAGTAGCTTCCTGAACTTTTAACCTCCCTTGCATTCTCTCATGCCTAGTTTTATTAAGTCCAAAAATCTTCATTTCAAAGCATTTTAAAAAGTTAATATACAATTCATTTGAGTTTAGTGAAAGTAAAATAATGAAAATGCACCCTGTCGTGGAAGGGCTCATTGCTAATTAACTACATGGGTGGTTTCCTTTGCAGAATAATTCCTCTCAATTTAATTTCCAGGTTAAAATGCCTTTGAGTGTAGGCTCATCTTTTAGAAGGATGTTTCTGAAAGTGATAGCTGGATGATGTTGCTCTCTAAGGTAAAGTCTGATATTGCTTACATCTCCTGCTCACACATCTCAGCTCAATGACATGAGGATAGACAGGGAGTTTAATCCTCCAGAGATTTTTTTTTTAGCCTAGCTTCCTGAGTGCACAAGGTTTATGCTTCTTTTAGCACTCCTCTAGCCTGCTCCCTCCATCCTTTCTCATTATTTGTGCATGATCTGATGTGAGAGAAAGAGAGGGATGTTTCTAGTGCTCCAAGCTGTGCACTGGAGTGCTGAGCCCATGTCCAGCCCCAGGCTGTGCCACAGCTGCTGGGCACCATCTTCTCTTCCCCAGGACAAGACGCAAACCACAAGAAAGCAAGCTCGTCCTTATGGTGCTCATGGAACTGTCTGAGCACACATGTGAGCAAGCATGTGTAAATTGAATGTAGTCAGTAATAGGTAAGTAAATGAGTCAAAGGGTCCTAATTTCTGTTTCAGAATGAAAAGTGAAGTACATCCTTTGGCAAACCACTGAGACTTGTTTTCAAACATTTTGCAATGTTTTTTGCTATCCGCTGCTTTGCTACCTAGATAACATGTTATGTATCTTGTTTGACATTTTCTTTATTTTTACTAAGCTGTTAAGTAGTCATTCTCCTGAACAAAGTTTCTAATAATGATTTGTATTATTTGACTTTCATATATGTATTTGATGGGCAACTTATGGAAATTTTACCAAGAAATTTTTCTCCTGGATGAAGTCTTTAGTATCACGGACAAAGGAAATTTAGAAGTCTTAAAAGATTGCCATTCTTGATATAGCAGTGAAAAAATAGCTGTTGTCTAAGAAAAACCATCAGGTATTCTGACTTCCTTCACTGTCCTCAAGGTTATATAAGGACAAATGCAAAAAAAAAAGAGAAAAGTCAGGATAACCTTGGCTTTAGAAAATGAAAAAAATTGAACAGGATTTCAACATCTCTTTTATAGATGTAAATAAAATCTGAGTGCTGCTTTTCCAGATTTTCCTTATTTGAACTACGGGACTTTCTGACATCGTTATTTATAGCTGTAATGTTGTCAGCTATCTATGTATTTAAATATCCATGCTTATTTTAGAGTAACTTTAAAAACCTGTAATAAAACACCATTAACCTGCTAATATTTCAAACCACTCTCACATATCTTTTCTTTCTTGTTTTTTACAAATAAATTGTCTAGAATCTTGATGGAAACAAATTCCTTTTAAGTGAAATTTTTACCTTATTAGCATTCAGGGTCTATACAGCAAAAGTAGACTAGAGAACTGCAAGGGTTGCTGAGACTTGCATCTAACTTCCACGTATGGTTTGCTGCTTAGTGCCTCATCAAAGGGATCTTTGGTGGCAAAACACAGAGAATAGTTCAAGTGCAAAACTTTGCTTGCTGATGTGCTGAAATGGTGGTGCTGGCTAGCGCAGTGTTTGCAACCAGCCTTTGAGTGGGCAGCATTCCTTGCTATCATAACATAACGTAGTTACCATCTCATGATAATCTAGTTTTCTCAATCTCCTACCTTCTTATTACTGCAGTATCAGAACCACCTTCCAAAATGTAGAAGAAAATTTTTGCTACCCAAGAAGTCTCTCTATTGTCATTGAACAGAAAACAATATTCTGTAACATAACCTGTTGATCTGCAGAAAAGAACCTCTCAACTCAGGAAGAGTTGTGAAGCAGGTATGTTTATTACAGTGCTGGGTGGGAGGGGGATCGCTCCTCCAAACTCACACACCCAGCTTTTCTTTGTACTTCTATTTATACTAGTATACACAAAGCCTAGGTGGGCTTAGTACGATTATTTCTTAGAATAGGTGGGGTTAGTGCAGTTATTTCTTAGAAGTTATTTTCATAGAGTCCTCCTCTTTATGCCTGTGCATTGCCTTCTGGTGGTCTCTTTCAGTGGTCACCAAGATGAAGGCTCAACATCTTCCTCACCAGTGTACTTTTGACTCCTGCTGGATTTGGCAACTTCAGCGGTTCCAGACGGTTTTCTTAACAGTGTAGCATCCTGTGAGTTTTTCTCAGCAGTGTAGCATCCTGTGATGCTTCCCTCCCTTATTTCAAGGAGGTTCTGTGTAGGCGCATATCTCTTATATTCAAGGCTGCTCTGCTCCCTTGCTCCTTTGTCTCTCAGCACAGCTCGTTGGGGGGGTTTGGAGTTTAAGGGGGGGTTTAGTGGGGTAGTGCAAAGTCTACCTTCTAATTCTTATATTTTCCACATCACTGTTGTGCACTGAAAATGATTATCTGCTCCCTTGGATGAAGTTTTCTAGGAAGGTTTGAACTGGATGGAAACTGTTGTGGCAGTATTAGAGATACATTTAATGCCATCACTCCCTGTCCGATCCATTCTTTCTGTTGCTCATGTTGACACACAAGTTCAGTGATACTGTGGCTATGCAAATTACTCCATCACTGTTTCCATGACAGTAAAAAGGATCAGTAAAACGTCTGTTTGGGGATGTCTGATGGTTTTCATTCAGCAATATCTACTGCCATAAAGCCAATAATGTTTAGGTGGCTTCTATGGCAGACAAAATTACTGATGATTTAATGAATGAAGACAAAGTAGAGTCAAGACAGATATACATCATTGTGATGAAAAAAATAGAGCTTAGGTACAGGTGGCCAAGAAGGCCAACAGCATCTTGGCTTGTATCAGAAACAGTGTGACCAGTGGGACTAAGGAAGTGATCATCCCACTGTACTCGGCACTAGTGCGGTCACAACTTGAATACTGTGTTCAGTTTTGGGCAAGAAAGTACAAGAAAGTGTGGTGCTGTAATGAGTCCAGAGAAGGGCCACAAAGCTGGTGAAGCGTTTAGAGAACAAGTCTTATGAGGAGCAGCTGAGGGACCTACAGGCCTGTCAGCCTGACCTCGGTCCCGGGAAAGGTTATGGAACAGCTCGTCTTGGGGGAGATCACACGGCAAGTGCAGGACAATGGGGGGATCAGGCCCAGCCAACATGGGTTCATGAAGGGCAAGTCCTGTTTAACCAACCTGATCTCCTTCTATGATCAGATGACCCCCCTAGTGGATAAGGGAAAAGCGGTGGATGTTGTCTATCTGGACTTCAGTAAGGCATTTGACACCGTTTCCCACAGCATTCTGCTGGAGAAGCTGGCAGCTCATGGCATAGACAGGAGGACTCTTCGCTGGGTTAGAAAATGGCTGGATGGCCGAGCCCAGAGGGTGGTAGTGAACGGAGTAAAATCCAGTTGGCAACCAGTCACAAGCAGTGTCCCTCAGGGCTCAGTTTTGGGACCTGTCTTGTTTAATATCTTCATCAATGACCTGGA
>VZZY01008366.1:86293-102535 GCA_013400335.1 Eurystomus gularis
GCAGCAGCAGCAGCAGCAGCAGCTTTCTCCTCCTCCCCCTCAGTGGTCGCCTAGCAACGCCACAGGCAGCACACAGCGGTGCCTTTTGCAGGAGTTCCAAGAATGCGGTTTCTCCAGCAACAGCAGAGAGGGGAGGGGATGTACTCTCAGCGTGGCGCAGCAAGGAAGAAAAGCGAGGATTCGTCTTTTCCACCAGGCTTTATAGTCCGTGACACACCTTCTGATTTCCAGTTTCCGTTTCCTGGAGGACCTCAGCAATGACTCATGGGGGTTGTAGTCCTTTGTTCGCTGTTTTCATAAGGCAGAAGTTCTTAATATGTGGGTCAGTTCACCACACTGATAAAATAAAAATTAAAAGCTGTCTACTAAAGCATAAATCCTATCAGAAAATAGTTTTTTGTGAGAGATGCAGAGAATGCATTGAAAATAAAAAAGTCTACTAGTTTTAAAACCAGATGTGACAGACCCCTATGAAATAATTCCCTACTGCTATCGTACTGATTAGCTGCACAGATTGTGTTACTAGTCTCTTGAACAGATGGTCTATACTTCTCTTCTAAACTCCAGAGTTATTGGGTAACAGAGTTATTTAATTTTGAGGTCCTTTAAAAAAAGAATTTGTTTTAGATTTATTTTTTGATGAAGGATTTTTACTGTGGTATAATATTTGTCCAAAGCTTAAATCCTTACCACTTTATTTCTGGAATGATTCACAGGCTTTGTCTCCAACTTCTGGTGCATTATGTTGGTCTGGGTCCCAGCTCTGTGTGTGTTGTTTTCTGTCTGGTCACTGCTACACTCCACCCATCTCCCTGTGCGACTGAACAGAAGGCAGCATTAAGCAACCTTTGCTTACAAGAGCATCTTGCAGAAGAGCTCAGATACTTTCAGTCTCTCTGCGTTTGTTTTCTTGGGTAAGAAAAGAACTGTTGTTTCAATGACTATCTTGAGAACTTCTAGGTAAAAACGACTAGTTGAGTGAACCAATTTTATGACTACAACCAGTCTGAGTATGACACAATCCAGCAGCTAAATTGAGAATACACAGCTCATTCCCATATGTCTTTATGTAGCACATAGTTTTGTCTAGCAGAGTGGATCATGCATATATATTTAAATATGTTTAAATGTTTCCTGGCAGTATAAGACGACTGTAACAACTATCAGTGCTGCAAATTACTCTGAACATTTTATGAACTCACAATTTATGTTGCTGTTTAGTTTTTTTTTTTCTCTTCTGCTATGTGTTTTCTTACAAAGGCCTCAAACTGACAGTATATCAAGTGAGTTATGAGTTAACTGCCTTATTTTATATTTCTAAAGATTATGCTGGAGAATTTAGTACCTGTGAAACTCTAATAGCTTTAGGGCTAAATTCAATAAAAGCATCATAGCAGCACAGCTAGCACATACCATGGCAGAGGGATAAAGAAGCTGCAACTCCTATTTGGTCAGAAGGAGTTGCATAACTCAAACCTAAGTGCAAAAACTGTGAGTTTCTGGTAAACACAAAGATATACCAGCTACAGTCCCATATGGGCTGCAGGACTCATCCAAACACTCTTCCAGCTGCTCCCACATGGGGAAAGAAGCCTGATCCCTTCCTCCCAGACAGAATTCAGAGAATGGCTTTCTGGACATAGGAACCTCAGCTGTCACAAAAGAGTGTAACTAATATATCTTTCCAACATACTGTATAACTTGAGTATGGCCTAACTCCACACCACTGAGCTTCCTCATCTATTACTTCCATGGTGGTTGACAGCATCACTCCTTTTCTAGCCATGTTTGTCTCAATCATGCAATAAAAATGAGTGGCAGATATGTAATATCCCATCATATTTGCATGTCTGAGATCATCTACCCTTCATAGATATGACATAATGAAATGTTAATTCATACCCTATCAATTTTTTTTTTTGGTAGTTGATATTCCTAGCTCATTGCTATGTGAAGGTCTAGCATATAAGATACTGAAAACAAAGGTTTCATCATGTAGATTGATCCTGAGTGTCTATTCACATATGCCTGAAGGAGTTGTATTTTTTACACTTCTGACTGAGCCTATAATGGGACATAAATTCCCTGACTCACCATGTAGGAAAATGGCTTACACAGGGTAAGCCGTTGTGTAATTGCTCACACAAAGAGTTTTCTCTTTGTCATATAATTCAATAGCGCCAGGTCTCTGCTTGCTCTTTTGCCTGATTTAGTACTCTTTCACCCAGGAGAAGAGACCAGGGAAGGTACCTGTCTTGCATAGTCTTTATTACATTCTGAACTAGGCTCTTAGCATTCTCCCTAGATTTAATTTTTGACTGAGACAAGCCATTTGAGGAGATGAAGATCTGAAGACAAATTACTACAAGTGAAGACTGACCCCAGAGCCTAAGGAGTCCTTGAGGAAAATCTTGATCTGCATATTCCACATAATTTCCATCTTCCTTGCTCTGCTGTCCTGCAAGTACTTTTCTCAGAGAGGGTGTTTAGGCAGTAATTGCTGGAGTTGTATATTGCCTCACATTTTTTTTCACAGAAACAGATGACATGGCTCTACTGCATTCCTTTTCCACTTTGTTACCAACTTACAAGCTTTTCCTACAAATCAGTAAATCTTTATTAGGTAAATTTAGATGCCTGTTGTGCATCAGAGGATCTGTCTGTGAGATGTTATAGTCTAGCATCCAAAATGTTAATCTTTTTTTATACGTAGAGAAGCTCAGGGAATAGACATGCCTGTTTGTTATGTTTACAGTGCCTTTAGCATGCCCTTTTGCATTACTAATGCTTTTTGTTCTCCTCAGGGAAGGAATTTCAATTGTAGAGAGATTACTTAATATATTGTTATTAATTAACATTTACACATGGAAGTTAACACCTCTATCATAGGCATGCAGAGAGTCCACTATTCAAGATGCAATGCAGGCAACTTGATGTTCTGAACAACCTGGTCCAAATGTGAGCAGATCCTTCCTACAGCTTCTACTGTGCCAAACAGAAGTACGTGCATACATCAACCTTCAAATCAAAGGAACGTTCCTGAGGATGTTAATGGGAAAGTAAGTTATATTGCCAGAACGTGTGATCTTTAACACAGGTCACGTTTCATAGGATCATAGAATCACAGAATCATAGAATCATAGAATCATAGAATCACAGAATCATAGAATCATAGAATCATAGCATGGTTTGAGTTGGAAGGGACTTCAAAGGTCATCTAGTTCCAATCCCCCTGCCATGGCAGGGACACCTCCCACTAGACGAGGTTGCTCAAGGCCCCATCCAACCTGGCCTTGAACACCCCCAGGGATGGAGCATCCACAGCTGCCCTGGACACCCTGTTCCAGTGTCTCACCACCCTCAGAGTAAAGAATTTCCTTCTGTTTTCCAATCTAAATCTTCCCTCTTCCAGTTTAAAGCCATTACCCCTTGTCCTAGCACTTCAGGCCTTTGTAAACAGTCCCTCCCCAGCCTTCTTGTAGGCCCCTTTCAGATACTGGAAGGCTGCAATAAGGTCTCCCCTGAGTCTTCCCTTCTCCAGGCTGAACAAGCCCAATTCTCTCAGCCTGTCTTTGTAGGAGAGGTGTTCCAGACCTCTAATCATCCTTGTAGTCCTCCTCTGGACCCTACAAGGATTATTAGAGAACTGGAACACCTCTCCTATGGCCCTCTCAGAGTACCAAGGGCTTCCTAACTGCAGGAAATGCATGGATTGAAAACTCTCCTGGGTTGTCTACATACGGCTCAATTTTTTTATGTCTCCAGGACCCAGAAGATTTCATTTTCTCTCAAATATTACTTTTTATGCTCTGTCAGCTTTGTGGTTATCTCTTATATACAGTAGAAAATTTAAAAATCTGTGGGATCACTTTACAATATTGCTTAATTTTACATGCTATTCTGGTGTATAAATCAGATTCTAGAGGGACCAGCTAGCTTAGAAATTATCTCAAGGCTGTAGTGAGAACATAACTAGTGATTTTTTTCAGTATAGCTGTTCCTTGAAACTTCAGCTTGATCACAGTGTGGATTTATAGCATTTTCAATATTGTCTGGAGGAGGGCCATGGATCTGCCTGCTATGGGATTGATCAAATTAGCTTTCTGATAAATAGTAGGCTGTTAGACTGCCAATAGTGTAAAGTAATACTCAGGGAACAAAATAAACTATCTGTAGGAAAAAATGTTATCCCTTATTTCATAATAATAAATTGCAAAATACTTGTGTTGAATATTAACACTTCTGGCAGTAAGGTCTTGTACATAAAGATAAAAAGTTATCTGCCATGTAAAAAACGCGATCTAAGAAAAATGTGGAACAACCTTGCTGCTTCAAATACTTTTCCTCCATATTCTGTGTGACTGTTGTACGGCAGAAGGACTGGGTGAGCTGCTGAAGACGGTGTAACCAGCTGGCAATTGGCATTAGGTTTCTTCGTTCTCTGTGTTATGGAGCCATCAGAGCTCCCTCACATGTTTTCTTCTAGGCAACTAATTTTCCTCTGTCTCTCCCTCAGGACTCCTCAGAAGGTTAGCTTGTGGAGGCTTGGCTTTGCTGCTTCCAGGGCCTTGAAAACACTCGTCAAAATCAGGTACTCAAAAGCGAAATGTTGCTGCAGCCTTTATTCCGTTGAGTCTATTCAATCTGGGTGGCCTCTATGTCCCGGGGGTCATTTTAGGGGGCATCTGAAGGAGTGTCCTGGGTTCAGGTAGGGTAGGGTTAATTTTCAGCAGAAGCTGGGAGGGGGCTGCAACCAAATCAGCCAATGGGATATTCAATACCATACTGATGTCATGTCCATTATTGGGCGTGGGGAGTGAGGATCTGGGCCAGACTGGTCCCATGGTCTCTGGAGAGGGGCTGTAGGTGCTGGTCTGGGCAGTTGGTGTGTTCTATAGCACTTGCTTTATATATTGTTTCATTACTACTATTGTTATTACTGTTGTTTCTTCTCCTTTGAATTGTTTTATTAAATCATCCTTATCTTAACCCATGGGGGTTTGCCTTTTTCTCCCTCTTCTGCTTCTCATCCCATGGATGGAAGTGTGGGGAGGTGGAGGTGGGACAGGGGTCAGGGGTGTGAGTGAGCAGGTCTAAAACACGACCAAGAGGCACTTCCTTCAGCAAAGACCAGAGTCCTGTGCTACAAGGCATCCTTCACCTTGCAAGGGAGAGCCATGCTCCTGAGATGGAGGCTACATCTGTTCTCCTGTGATGCCTTCCAGAACTCAGCATGCTCCAGTCCTAGGGGCTGAATGTTAGCTCAATTGCTCAATCAATGCTTGTGCAGTTTTAAACTCTGGCTGCAATAATTCTTTTTACTTATATCAAGACCAGGGAATAGTGTCACTTTTCTTATAGAAACAATCTTACTGAAAGAGAGTAAATGGTACCTATAAAGTTAGCCTTCTTAACCTGTAAAATGTATCACAAAGGGATGGAAAAATGTTTTCAGAAAGCTCCTTTTCAATCCCTTCAGACAAGAAACAAGTTTGTGGTTAACATATATACACAATCCTGAACCGTCTGAGTTTGGCAATTACTAGCTTTATGCCAATGAGAGAACCACAAATGTATGTGTAGCAATTCCTCTTATGGAAATGCCATCTCCTTCATTTTCCAAGAGCCAGAAATGTTTCCGTTTATGAAAAACAGACCATCAAGTGTTGTGGTGGAACTTACTACCACAAATTAAGATCTTTGATGAAATCAGATGGATGGGTTTGTTCAAACTGTACAGTATATAATTTGTCTGCTCCACAAAAGGAAACAAAATCGGTGTTAGATGGCCCGTGTGGATTGATGTGTGTCATATTGTTTATTCAGACAGATCAATGATTCTTACTGCACATTAATTCTTACTGGAAATAGAAAATGGAGAAATAATTCAGTAGTTGAATAGTAAAACCCCAAATATTTCCCCCTTTTTTTCCTGCTTGAGTGATGTAGTTAGGAATAAACATTTCCACCAGGGCCTAATGACTGTAACTGAACTGTAAATGGTTTGCAGTAGTAGTTCTATGTCCCATCTAGAACAGTTCAGTCTGAAGCTGCTGTCCTATTGGGAGAACTCGTCTTAAGAGATACTCCTCATGCATGCTTACTTTAAAACAATTATTTAAATTACTGTTACTGTCCTGTTTTCCACAGAGCGTGTCAGAAGTAAAATAGTGTAATTTTACTTCAGGAAAACCCATGGAAGTTTTTCCCCTCACCTTACAGCTGGGCAAGCCGGGAAGCTTCCTGGGGGTTTAGGCAAGAAAAAATCTGCAGTATCTCTCATAATTTCCTGCATTCAGTGCTGCAAGTACACAAAAGTGGTTTAATCCTACAGGTTCATTTTTTGCAACTCATTATTTATACACATTCAACTATCATGATGTAGCTGATCCTCAGAGAGTTATTAGTTAGAGACTAAACTTTAGGCAGAACAGATTCAAATGAAACTTGATTAAACCAGTAATACAATTTAGCAACAGAAGTGGGGTTTGGTGAGTAAAAATATAAAATGTAATTCAGAAAATGAATGAAAACTTTTAGGTAGCGATCAAGGGAGTGGCCTGTTGTGGCTGAGAGCAATAGTCTTGATGAAGTACAAACAGTGGGAAATGCACCACTGGATTTTAAATTCAGTGGAAATTTACATAGCTGAGACCAATATAATAGTAAATATACTTAATTTCTTTTTAAAATCCCCTTACTACTTATTTCTTTAAGGTATGTTATTTTATTTCTGTGACAGTAACTAGGCAGAATGGCCCAAACCAAAAAATTTATCTAAATACATCATTCCACTTTTGATGGGCAAAGTTTCGACAGTGTGATGATGCAATGGCTTCTATGTGAGGAGTTCAGCTGATGGAAGTTCTCTTATTTTATGAACAGACATGAAATATGAGTCACTCAGACAAAAGTGTGTTATTCAAATTAGAGAAAACTACAAGGCAGTTTTCTGATGCTACCTTGAAGTGTTTCTTAAACTTCCATGCAGCTTTGTTAGCAAGTAGTTTTTTGTCAAATAAACATCAAAACAGTGAAAGCAAGTCTCAGCTTCTGCCTAGTAATGAATTGAATTAACTGGGATGAAAATTACTTCAGGCTAAGCAGAGGTATTAAGTGCTAGAGATGTGAAATCCATGTATTTGTTCTTTTAAAAAAATCTCCCTCTTCAAAGGGCTTTGCACTGAAATTCCATTTTAAAAATGATCTATAAGCATTGAATCCACAAGTAGGTGAGTTTCATTAATATCAGCTGTGACTTTTCTCTGTGGTTAAATGTGTCTGGATTCCATCACAAATTAAACAGTGTAACAGAAACCAGTCTTTCTCCCTCTGTTTCGAGCAGACGCAGTACTGCCACATTTGACCTAAGCTGCTGTCTCACCCTGAGGAGTGGACCAAAGAAAATGCTGCCGAAGCCTCTGAGCTGGCCACAGCCCATGAAGGCAGGGCTCTCTGTGTAGCTGTGCAGTCTCACTTCTGGACTGTGTTTGTGGAGCTGTGTATGCTCAGCTTTCTCCTTTGTTAATGTAAGCTTTCTCCATAGAGGTGCTGAATGGCAAATCTTGAAACAGGAATAATTGCTTACCTTCTAAAATGGCAATCCACTGCAAGACACATCTGCTGAAATTGTAGTGAGAGCAGTTCCTAGGGGACACATAATTGAATGACAATACATCAGAAGCACAGGAGACTGAAAGAAAAAAAGAAACACCTTTTGCGTACACTAAACCGGTTACTTTATTATGATAAACTGGAGCTGTAGCAGAGCTGTGAACTTTGTCAAATAAGGCACCCCACATACATAGCCCGAGATTTTGCCACTTCTTTGCAGTACGCTATGCTTCAATCAAGTGAGTAAAGGCTTAGATGGAGGTAGCAGCAAAGCCAAAGCCATGACAACAACAGCCAGTACTGTGTCCCATTGAGCCAGCAGGAGATAAAAGGTTCCCAAAGAATTGGGATGTCTGGGGATGCTGTCATGAACAAACGCTTCACTTGCAACTCTGGGTTTCAGCATCTGTGATGATGTCTCAGCAAGCTGGCTGCTATCAGTGTTATCAAATGTATTTCTGCACAAACACAGAAGAACAAACATAGGGCTCTCATTTTTTGTCAGATGTCCATGGCCAGAATATTTCTGTCCAGATTAATAAAGTCACTACTAATTTAGAAAAGCATGCCTCATATCCATCTATATAAATCCTGCCTCTGCAGTGATAGCTAAGCAGCAGGACATTTTAGCACACCACCTGCAGCAGTGTGCCTAACAACCTCCCACTGCATTAACGGAAAGGCATGGGCTGTCTCCAGACACCAACCATAGTCATGCAGGCAAAGTAGCTGACACTGCACTTCTATCTGTACTTACAGGGACTTGGAAATGTGTAATGCTGTACTAGTAAGTAAAGCCTCTAGTTAGGCTAACTTAAAGTAGCTTTTAATCTCTGCTAATGGAAATCTGCTGTTATGATGTCAAGTATTTTTCCCGTTTCCCAAATACTTCTGTAGGTTTGGGTGCAATCCAATACCCATTGACTTAAAAGCAAAAATCTGACTGGAGAAGGCCACTTCTGCTCACAGTTCTGTACCAGTCCCGAAGGCTGCCCAACGTGGATGGAGTCCAAAACTCAACAGGGGCTTCCACCACCAGCCTAACACTCCCAACGTCCTCACATGAGCCTCCTGCACATGCCTCTATAAGTGCAGAGTCAGCAGGCGCTATGCATCAAGCTCTGGAACAGGATGAGGTGTCCACAGTGTTTCTTCTCTACTGGGCTCAAAGCACTGTTGTCACAGCTCAAGTGATCCTGCAGGTAGATCTTTCTTTTCTAAAGCAATTTTGAGGCTTTTTTTCACAACTAAAGCCCCAGGTTCTAATTTTTACAGTAGTGGAAGTTGCATACTCATGGGCTGAAAAAGACTGATCAGATTTGTTGTGTTTTTACTCTTCTGCTTAGCCGAAGTGGCCATGAGCCTCCAAGCAAAATAATTTACAGTGTCAAGGGACCTTTGGATTTGGCACTTGAGCCTCACTTCATAAGCATCCCTTTTGCCAGCGTGTCTGAGTTGGAAATAGCAAACATGGGCATGACAGCTGGGGAAAATGAGAGCAGGTTAGGAAGCACTGACAACTGCAGTTCATTTTCAGACTCTTCTCATACCTGAAAGAACTGACTAATGAGTCTTGACTAGAGTAACATTAATGCATCTGCGGCTTTTCCTCTTCTGCAGCCCTGAGGCTGCTTTGCTTGGGAGCAGAGCGTGGTGTGGCCTGGCTATGGTGGCACTCTGCTGCTCATGTAGTTTCCCTTGTGTTGGGAAGAAGTCTGTGCAATTTGTCCAGTAAGTTTAAATCTGCTCAACCCTGCAAAGAAGAGCAGAACAGCGTCAGGAGGGTGAGCACGTGCTTGGAGACTGTCAGTGTGGGGAGATATCATTAACCACAGCGGAGTGACTGCAGATCAGTCCCCAGGATGGGACGGAGCCTCTTCGGTGTGAACATCAAAAAGCCATTGAGTTAAACCCCCTTTCAAGTGTCTTTGTAACCTTATGTCATACCTAGAGAGACAGTCACAGGGAGGAAACCTGACTTAAAACACTTCAGGAAGTCACCACCTTCTCTGGTGAGATGGGACCTCCATCTCTGCAGCAGAGTGCTGCTCCAGCCTCTGTGCTCAAGTCCTGAGGTAATGTTTCAGCAGGCCAAAATAAGCCTATTTAATGAGTTCCAGCTCCTCATTAGTGAACTGACTGCACTACAAATAGGCAAAAGCCATCAACCTAGTACGGTCAGATATTACTGCTGGGTCTGTTCCTGATTTACAAAGATCAGCTGTTCTGGGTTAAGCAATTGCATATGGGAACTTGTTGGGAATTTCCTTGATGTAAGCCCTAAAGTAAGTTACATCTTTATGGGAGAATGTTTAAAAGTAAAACCATACAAAGAAACATGCAGGAGTAAGGGCTGGAAGTGGAAAGACAGCTCCGTTTTTATTTTGCTATAACTCACTGTCTGCAACTGGTAAACAAGAAGTAGGAAGAAGCAACTACTAAAAGTGAAATTATTATTTCAGGGGTAAAGAAAAGGAAGATTATTCCAAACTTAGCATCAAAGATTTTTGTTGATCTTAAAATTATTTCTTCCTTCCCCTCCCTAGAGGGGAGTCCCCTGACTCTAGCATAGCTACACTGTCAGTAAACTCCAGGACAGAAGCTGTTTATATAGGGCTCATAGTAGAGTCCGTCATCCATGCAATGCATATGAAGCACATAAATTCATCCAATTTGTTCTCATGCTGGCACTAAGAGAACAGAGGGTAAGCTCTGTCAAAGCTCTGTCATAGCTCATTATGTCAAAAATTAATACTAGCCACTTATAGCTTCTGTTCTATTCCATTATGTTTTGTCTCAAGATTTGGCCTGGAGTTTTTTCACAGTCAATAAAGGTGATGAAAAACATTTTGAGAAGTTGGCAGAAATCTGCTAAGAATTTAGCAGGAAGCTGAACACAGTCCATAGAAGTGTGTGAACTGAGGTATTTTATAAGGAAGAGGAAATTAAGATCGTTTTGTGGGTTTTGAAAACAAGTTTATGTATCTTCCACATATTGCATGCAAATAAAAGGTCAAGAAAGCTAAAATTATTTACATATGCACAAACTGGCACACACAATTTCATCTACAAGTATCTGGAATTGATACATTCATTGATAGCTAAATGGTATCCCTGCCCTCTTAAGGTTTGTGTAGCTTAGTGGTCCCATTTTATTACTTCTTTGTTCTTCATTACAATAATGAAGGTACAGCCTTCACAGATCTGCAAATCTTCCTAGAGTGGAAGAAGGCGATAGGATATGTGAGCAGATGAATGCAAGTGGTTCAGTGGCTGGGCTGGGATGCTCCTGCTTTCCAAACACGTTCTCAGGAGCTACATGAGACTCCTGCAGAATACAGACTGGAAACCAAAGCTGCCTCATTCTCATATAAACACCATAGCTGCAAACAGTAGGGGATATGGCATGGCAGTTACAGAGCCCTTCCAGAAAAAGGTGTATATTTCTTCATTTAACATTTTTAAAGATAAAAATTTTAATCCTCCATTTATTATAGTATTGTGATTTACATTGCCATGACTTTATAGCGTCTGTACTCTTCATGATGTTCTGGCCTCATCTAACACATTTAGGGTTTAGCTGCTAATATAGGAATACCAGATCCAGACTCCTCCTAAAGCAGACAGCTATGCTTTTTAATACCACTGATAATATTACCAAATTTTATTAAAAAATCAGTTAAAATTATGTTAAAAATAATTTTTCCACTTGAGAAATTTTTAATGGAAAAGTTCAGATTTGTCTTTGATTCTTGTTTCCCCTCTGCTCCTGCCACACACTCTCAATCTTTACCAAGCTTGGTCATAGTCCCTCTTACTGTTTCTAAAACACCTGCTTTCTCAAATGGGGCATCCTGCTCAGGCCACCTTTCTCACATTTCCACTCTATATGTCCAAAAATTCTGACTATTTATTAGTAAAGTACTGTAGTCCATAAAAGTATTTTCTGCACTTATAGTTTCTTCTATTTTAACCAATCCAGTTCCCCATGTTGAGTTTCTTTTCTATGACATTCCTGTCCTACTTGGTATGTACCAATCTCCCAGTGTTGCACCACCTGCACACTCCAGTAGCAAGGGCTTTATGAAGCATCTTGTTTGATAGGACACAAGAGATGGACTCCAACACTACTCCTAAAGGTACAATCTGTTTTAATGTCTTTTCCATCCAATTCTTCTCATTTTGGCAAAACTTCTAATGAATTCTTTCCTTATGGTATTACCACTAGTTTCCTCCAGATTAATTATTTCCCATGCATTCAAGTCCAAGCACATTAGCACTACTGTATTTCTTCATTTAAAAAAATAAAACATGGCAACAAAAGATGATCGGTTCAATGAGTTTGATACAACTGATCACTATTAGTTGCATGCTGTATTTTAATCTAATTTCTCTTTACAGATATTTTTCATTATTTTATGGTAGACATCCTGGTTTTTATGATGATAACATATCAGTCGGTGCTTGGGACAGCTTTTTTCCCTTTTTTGTAAATGGAAGTTCGGCTTTTGTTTTTCTTCTGTCACGAGGCAAATCAGATTTGACCCTGTGGCAGTTCTTTTAGTATTCTGCATGAAGATTCCTTGTGTGAACACGTGAATTTCAGCCTTGGGTGAACCTTGGCTATGGTAATTTTGATTTCTGTAGTCACAGTTCATTAGCCAACCATGGTTTTGTCCCCATATTCTACTTTATCATCTTCATAAAAAATGTAGGAACATGTTATATTTAAATTTTGAGCTTAGAATTCTTTAAATTTTATACCATCTTTACAGTTTAATGGTTCTGCTTCATTGTTTACCTACTCTTTTTTTTCTGTTTATTTGGCTAATAATCCTTTTAGAATTCATGTTTTAAATTGAATTTGCAAATTTGAACTGACCTCATGTTTTTGGTAAACCACTTTATTAATTAGATCTTTGTCCATTGAAACTTTCTTTTTCAGCCTATCTTTATTTACTTGGGATTTAATTTAAGCAAGACTCATAAGTCTATGAGAGCTATCATTCTGCATATATTTATTGAAAATCTGCACTTATTACACAGAAGCAGCTCACTATATTCTTCATTTTGAAAATCAAAATCAATAGGATATTAACAGGAACAGGTAGCTCTAGAAAAGGCACAAAGAAAAGAAAAGCTTTTTATATGCAATTGATGGTTCTGCTTCATAGACTTTAAGTATAAATGGAAAAATAATCTAATTGATGGACAAGGGCATTTAAAATTTTTGCTCATCATAATAAAGAAAAACACATTTTAAACAGCAGAGCTTTCAGAATATAAATTTAAAGCTCTGGTAAACAGGGAATATTCATCCTCTCAGTTCACTAAGGAGTTAAATTTCTAATTAATGTTTTTGCAAGTGTATGCTAGAGCTTTTTGTGAAAAATTAAAATAATTGCTAACATTACATTTGTAATAGAAATGGAGAGGTACAACTTATATAAGGTGATGTTTTGTCAGTTTTGTTTGTGTTCAAATTGATAAAATTTTCTAAAAAATTGTAGTCCTCTTGCTAAAAATATAGCCTGTCTTGTGTTGTTGTCCTGGGTTGGCCAGGATAGGGTTAATTTTGTGTGGAGCCAGGTAATTCTATACCATGCTGACGTCATGCCCTGGGGCCAGCCCCGGGGAGGGGCCAGTTCCGTTGGGGGCGGTTCAGTTGGAGCTCAGTTCGCCTTGAACTTTGCTCGGGTTCGGTCCCTCGCTGTTGTTCTCTGGTATTGTTTTTTTGTATTGTTCTTTTCTTACTGTTAATATTGTTCTTGTTAACTGCAAAGTTCCCATTATATGTTATTTTCTTTTATGTATGTATATATATTAAACCTTCCTTATCTCAACTCAAAAAGGCACTTTTAAACCTTTTTTTTTTTTTTCCCCTGTCTGCGGCCTGTGGCAGAGGGGAGGGGGCGGGGAGAAACGGTCGGCCGCGCGGCTCGGCTACCCCACAGCTCTTACTAAACCAACACAGTTGTGCATATAAACACTAAAAGGAGATATTCTTTTTTTACCATGTAACTAACTCTGGGCATAAAAAAAACTATTATTTTTTAAATTAATAATAATAAATACTTTATACCTGAGGGAACGGACTTAGTGTTTAGGTGCCAAATGACTCATGCCAAAATCTTGTCAGCTGCAAATGTATTGCTCATTTTTATACCTACAAAAGCCTGAAGATGAGCAGAGAGGAGAGGTTTGTGGATTCACTGAGAAGTGAGACAGCTGTAAACAAGGACACAAAAATTAGTCTCTTTTTACTGAAAAAACTGTTTCTTCTCTCCAGTATTTGCTGACAGCTCCTGGATGTTGGTTAATCACACAAGTCTTATCCTTGCATGACCTCTGAAGGTTTATGCTGTGTCTTACCAGTGTTGTCTAGCCAGTAGACAAAGACATGCATTCAAAAATCTGGACCTTCCCTTTGGTACAAGGAGTTACCTGAGTAACTCCTTAAAATAGTAACTCTTCAGCAAACTGTCCGAGTTTTGAGGACTTATGTTCTTCTCATGGTACCTGAGATGACTGCTTGCTTCTTACTAAAACACACAGCAAAGAAATGATTTTTCATGATATTATGTTCATGTATTTTCTTGAAGTATTCACAAATGCACCTGACATTCTCCTTAACAAATTTATTGTTTATGGCTCTGATGATCTGCTGTGGTAGATATTAAAATTTAAAAAAAAGATCTTTAGAAACAAGGTTTCAAAGAACAGGCAAGTAGAAAAGTCAACAACTGAGATTTACCTCAAGGCCTCTAAACAAAGTCTGCAGGAAAATAAGGTACAGAAGATGTGATATATGAAATCTATGAAATTCTTATTAAGACAGAGAAAGAGGGCTGTGATTTGCTTTTGTTTCTCTGTCCTTGGAAAGACTTTTCCCCTCTGATTCCATAGCACATGTCTAACAACACTAGGTTATTTCTTACTCCATACCCGAGGCAATGTGATGCTCATCTTGTCTGAGGCCTCTGAATATTACTCTGGCCTTAACTGCTGGGCTTCAGTCCCGGTGCTGACACTCACTTTCTGTGAGACTGAGTAAGCAATTTAAATGTATCTGAATCGAAGTTCAGCAAACTATAAACTGATTATTTTCTTTATTGGAATTACAGAGAGCTTTTTGCACTTTCAGTTTCATGCAAAATATGATACAGAAAAAAATGTCGTATGACATAAGGACTCTCCTGCTCTTTTACTTAATATTACACTGGTAACTTTTCTGGTCCATGCAGTAAAGGGCAGCTAAGACCATCTGTTGCAATGGTAATCTGTCACCAAGAGTAGCCCTTTGGAGCTGGTCCATTCCACAGCAGATTGAGAGATCTCGGGGTACAAGGGGGTTTTCTGAAGCTGGGAGACACGTGGACAGCAGAATAACCCTTGCCAGAGCCAGCAGCTCTCCCTAGAGCAGTGGGCAAGGCATGGGTGTAGCCACAGCTGCAGCAACCATCCCTCACCTTAAGAAGCTTCCTGAGGGATCTTAGACAGAGCAAGGTCTGGCAAAGGGGGCGTGGTGTGCCTTCATAGCATCATAGAATCATTCAGGTTGGAAAAGACCTCTAGGATCATTTAGATCCTAGATCCTCTATGGAATCCTCTATGGATCCTCTAGGATCATTTAGTTCCTAGACCCATTCTGGGTGTGGCACAGCAGTCGTGGCAGTTGGTCACTTGGGCAGGTCCAGCTATGTTTGCAACCCAGGCGAAAGCCGTTGTCAGAAGAAAAGTGGCAACCTAGACGGAGGTCCCACGTAAGCACGCAGGTATTCAAGTCTCTGGCTGCAGAGAGTGCCAGAGCCTGGCACTCATAACAGAGGGTGACGAAGACAACACCTGTGTTCAATGTGACCAGGCGAACGATCTGCTCAGCCTGGTGGCTGAGCTGAAGGAGGAATTTGAAAGGCTGAGGGCTATAAGGGAGTGTGAGAGGGAGATAGATTGGTGGAGTCAGATCCTACCATCCTTGAGGCAAAGGCAGCAGGTGGAGGTTCCACTAGAAAGAGAGAATCCCCTCTGCTCTTGCCACTAGTTAAAAGGAGGGGACCTAAGAGATGGGGGGGAATGGAAACAGGTCCTTCCTTGGGGAGGCAGGAGAGTCCCCTCCTGGCCTCCCTTATGCCCCCAGCTGCCACTGCGCAGCAGGTATGGGGCTCTTGAAATTGAGGGACAGGAGAATAAGGATGGAGAAGAAGATCCATCAGGAGATTCACCCAAGGTGAGTCAGTCTCCCTGTGCATTAGGACTACTTCTATTAAGAAAAAAAAGGAGAGTAATTGTAGTAGGTGATTCCCTTCTGAGGGGAACAGACAGCCCCATATGCTGGACAGATCCATAGCACAGGGAAGTCTGCTGTTTCCCTGGGGCCTGGGTTAGAGATATTACTAGGGAACTCTCCAGTCTGGTATGGCCATTGGACTATTATCCACTGTTGGTTATCCACGTTGGTAGTGATGAGGTTACAGAGAGAAGTCTGGAAGCAATTTAAAAGCATTTCAGGGCACTGGGGAGATCAATTGATGGCTCAGGAGCACAAGTTGTGTTCTTCTCAATCCCTCCAGTGGTGGAGGAGAATACTGAAAGAAGGCGGAAAACCCACCTGATTAACATGTGGCTTAG
>VZZY01008367.1:0-39730 GCA_013400335.1 Eurystomus gularis
ACAGCTATTTGTTTCAAAAAATGATCCTTTTTTTTAAACCCTCTCTGCTCTTCACTTTTTTCTCTTCTGATACATATTTTTTCATATTTATCAGATTTTTCAACAACATCCTTTGTTTTGTTTTGACTTCCTATTGCTTCTTGACTTTCTTGCTTTTTAACAGGAATGTATTTTTGTGCAATTAATGAATCACTCTGGGGCTGATCCCTGGATGCAGAGGGAAGTACATCTATTTTAAGGGATTGCTTAGACTTAACAGCTTTTGACTTTTTACTGGCAGGATTTGTTTTTTCAGTCAGAATTTGTTTTTCAGCAGGAAGATTACAAGTTACATCCTCTCCGATCAATTCAGGATTTTCCACATATTCTTTTTCCCTTTTCACTAATCTACATTTGTCCCTAGTGATTTGTTGAACGCCACTTTTCAAGGTACTAGCACTTTGTGCCTGCTCAGATTTACCTCTCATGGCTTTTTTTTTGGCCACAGGCTTTCCTACAAAGGTACTACTATTTTCTAAATCTTCTCCCAGTGACTCTGAAAGTGAAGACTGCTTTTGTAAAGAGCCAGAGTCTAATTTTGAGCCCTCCTTAAAGAAATCAGAATCCTTTTTTTTCAGCCCACCCTTACCATCTCTTTTCAGTTTCACATTTTTATTGTTCTTCTATTCCACATGAGAAGCACAAAATTAAAAAGAAAGAAGGAAAGCATTAAGGACAAATGACAGCAAAAGAAAAAGGTTAAAAAACATCTGAACAAGAAAAGAAACATTTTGTGTGAGGGGACTAAAAGACAGCATAAACAGTAGAGTATTTAAAGTGAAATGAATTTACNAATGAATTTACAAGTGCACATACTAGAAGACTGTAACGGTCTGTTGATGGTAAATGCACTGCTACACCCTTTTCACTATTCAAGCACTCAAACTGGAAGCAGTAGGAACTGTGCAGCCAGCATCATGTCCTATAAGCTAAAGCACATGCAACGCGTGACGCTGTGCCAACAGAGGGAAAAAAACTACAGTTCTCTTACACCTTCCCCCACCTTTCCCCTTGGGAAATCTTCTGATGCACTCGTTGTTATGCTCTTTCTAATACGTTTGAAAATCTGTAGTCTTTCTGCTTTAAATTTTACACGTAACAAATTCTGCAGAATATTTTTTAAAATATAAAATAAAATTATAGTGAAATATACCAAAATACTGAAATACTGGGATCACATTAGGAGTGAAATAGAAAGACAATACAAAAGTATTTTGATTTCATAATTTAAACCAGTATTATTGCTCCTTTAAATATTCTCCATTGTGAATATCTGTAAATGAAATCTTTACTCACATTGTGTCCCAAAAGTAAATTAATATATTTGAATATAAAAAGACAGTAGAAATGTATGTTATCAGCTTAACTTACAAAGTGTGTATGATAGTCCTTTGTTCCTTAAACTGGTAAAGTATTACATACTCTAATCTCAAACTATGCTGGATATGAGGAATTCCATGTGCCTGCACAAATGCTCTCTGACTTCGGCCATCTTCTTGGAATTTTACCTCCTGGATATTCGGAAAATTAGCAAGAGGAGGCCTATAAAATTTGCCTAGCTTTTTTAAAACTTAAAGCAGAACAACAAAGAACAAGGATAACACAAGAATTATAGATCTTTTAAACATAAGTACATATATATATAAAATAAGCTACAGTACCTTTTGTTTCTGGAGTGGTGATAATTTTAAGGACTGGTCACTGGGGTTCAATTTCATTGCATGCGTCTGCAAAAAATTAGATCTCTATTAAAAGAACCCAAAACTAATAGAAAAAAGGGTATCAAAGCCCAGTTCCATTAAACAGAGCTATTACACAGACATTTTAATATTATTGCACAGTCAGGTTGACACAAATCTATGATCACTCAACTCACCTGTTTCACTCCCTCATTTATTGCTTATAAAGAGTGGTAACGAGCTTAGCTGTCAACATCTAAACTGTCTGTACTGACTGAAAGCTACATGCCCTCTCTTACAGTCTACAAGCACATTTTGGATTCACCTTCCACTCATTGTGAGGTTGTGGCTACAGATGTAACACCTTACTCCCTCATCATCACAGCAGTCAACATCCAGTTTGATACCACAGCCTTGAAAGAACACGTTCAAAGAAACATTACACAGCAGAAATTTTCATTGGAATCTAATACCTTTCTCTCTTCTACATAAAGCAAAAAAACCAAAAGGCAAGACAATGTAGAATACTATTAGGTGGACAAATATAGTGAGATTTTGGTCATCCCTCCCCATACACTCCAGATGACAAAATAATGTTCTTTCCTGTTGTTCGTTAACTGCTCATGGTTTAACCACCATATGCTTTTTCAACAGTGAGCATGGACAGTTCTGGTCTGACTCCCAATAATTTGTATCATCAATATGATAGTAAAGATTTTTCTCCTCTTGTCACACTTGTCAACATGATGTATGTTGCCACAGTTTAGAAAAACTGAAACAACTATGCCTTTACAGATTACTTTCATTCAGATTCAAGAAAAGCAATCATTTTTCTTTGTGTTTTGACACGTCTGTCTGACTTTTTTCAAATTTACTGTTTCATTCTGATACGTGTTTTAAAATTAATTCATAATGGGTACAAAAACAAAAGGGAGAAGGAAGTCTAGCACATAAAGTGTGCAAAATGTTACAAATAATGCCTCAGTAAATTAATGAAGGCCATGTTGTGTATCATATCGGAAAATATTATTTTCTTGTAAATGAAAATAAAGTTTTATAACTGTTAAATAAATGGTATGCACGAACAGATTGTTATATTACTAAATACTGTTAAGTACTAATAAATAATAACTCCTGTAAAATGGGCAGTCCCTCCAGCATAACTGACAACATATTGAGGTGAGTCCACAGCGAGTTGCTCATTTGTTTCCATTCCACCAAAATGAAGAAAAAAGACAAAAAAACCAACACTCTTTCCAGTGCACTGCATTAAGGCCAGGACATGCTCTATCTGCCAAGAGAACAGAATGTTTTCGAAAGGTGTACTAGTGATAAAGTGAACATAATTTTTAATTAAAAGAAATACACAGGAACATGCTTGAGGATCACCAAATAATCAAAATGTTTGCATTTTGGTGTTCCCTTTAAAATGATCCACCTGTACTAAAAAGGTTCTTCTCAGAACAGGAAAAGACAGCTTTCTGCTTCATTTCCTGCAATTCTGTCTCTTGGATATCATCAAGAAGGTCAGAGATAGAGATCACCATGTGGTATCCAGAGACCTTCTTTTCTTTCTGATATCCAGAGCTAAAGGGTGCACTACTTGGACTGCTTCAATCTCACATTAAAACATTACTTGAAAATGAAAACAAACTTTAGCATTGGATAATGATGATGATATGAAATGCATGCTCATTTAACAGACTATCAGTACTTCTTGGTGCCACATATGACGTTCTGGGCTAGCCAGGAACCTGTACTAGAAGTTGAAACACGATTTAGCTGCTTTGTTCTTCCCCTGCACAAAAATGATTGAATCCCAGATTCATTAGTGGAATATATTACCATATTTAGGATGTCAGTTGTATCTCCAAGGTTTCTGTCATTATTTTCACTATCTGAATCTTCTTCTGCAGAGCCTTCACCAGGTGTATCTTTTTGATGACTCTTCTCTTCAAGGTAAAATAGGGGGAAGTAAACAAATGCCATACGAATAAGCAATATATAGCAAACAGAACACTCCACTCTTGTAAAACAGATATTGTCTCTATTTTACTGACATAAGACTGAAGTCCTAAGATTCCTCATTCCCCCAGCCTAAGGCACAGCAGAAACACTTCCACTTCCTTTTCATCAGCATTAACACTAGAGGTAGCTCAGCAATCTGGCCTCAGTGCACTGTAGGTCTCTGACCATATTTGCAGGTTTCCAAAGCATAAATATTACATGTGACAAGACTTCTTTTGGATAGTCACTTTAATAATAGTGTATGAATTAGACTAAATTATCTGCAGTCATACTATCTACATTGCACATTAGCTGTGTAATGGATGGAGAAACAGTGAATTTAACTCCAATGCAGCATCACAAAAATGCACCCACATCATTTTCAAGTTCACCTCAAGTTCATCAGGTACATGAGCAGTTTCATGTGGCACAAAACCTGAGGTTTTAGGCCTCAGATGACTCCAAAGGCAATTTAAATTTCACTGCATTGCTTTCCTGGAACCAGAAATGTTAATGGACATGCTGGCAGCTTTAAAAATAATCATCTTAATTCTAACTGAATTAGTTACTTTCAAATTGGTTTTGGCTCTCCAATAAACCTGAGCTAACTTTTACAAGGAAGCACTGCATTCTGCACTCCAGCATTTCTCCTCCCAGGAAATCACACATGCCCAGGAACTCAGATGAAGTCCAGAACTGCTCTAGAGAATCTGTGCAAGTCCAGGCTTTTGCATTAGCTAAAATACTGCAAATCTTTATTATCTTATATAACAGAGAGTGAAGAGTACTTTCGTATTTCCAAGTGAAGAGGAAAGATCCTGTAGTAATCAGTAGACCTCTTTTCTTATCCAAGGTCTCCTGTAGGCCTTCCTGTGTCTTTAAGATGGTTCCTAATCAATTTTGTTTCTGTAAATATTTTTCATTTTTGTGAAAATGGAGAAAGTGGTTACTAATTTTACAGTGTTTTTGTGAAGTCCTAATTCTACAGGCTTGAGGAAACACAGGTACAATTTAAAAATTGTTTTCCTTTCACTCAACCCTTCTCTAAATCTTTAAGCAAGTCTTCCAAACATGAACAATACAAGGCAATTTCTTGTATATATTTCTCAACTTTCTTATCTATATGCTGCCGGACCCTCTTGCAGTCAAGACTGAACTTGAACCTTCCCTGCTCAAACTGAGCATTTGTTTATAAATGATGAGAGCAAAGCTACATAATTATCAGAAAATAGCAGTAAGATGAGGAGGGACTTCACCTTTTTCATGGTCTCTGTCCTTCATGGGTTTAGCTTTAGGAAGACTTGTTGCAGAAAAACAGAGTGCGCTGGTGTTGCTAGTCACAGGCAGCGAAGATTTTAAGAAGCTTTCTCCCAGTGGAGGCAGAGTTTGTGCCATTCGAATAAACTTTTCTGGTGAATTTTCCTTTAGAAGATTAAAAAATATATATTGAGAATAAGAACTGAAGAATAAAATCTAAGCAACCTCTCATACTCACAGTGGTATTCTCTTTTAGCTGATAAAACAGTGTTGTAGCTTTGTATAAAAAGCATAAACAATGTTTCTTTAATATTTTAATTATTTATAATCATAAAAAGTGGAGAGTTATATAGTGAAGTATTTTAGGTCGTTTCTGCCCAATAATCTCAAGCAGTCTTAAAATATAGACAAAGGAGAAAAGGAACTTTGATTTTTGTTGAAAATAAAAATACTAGGCTCTCAAATTAACACTGAGGTACTTAATCCACAACATCAATATATTTTTAGAAAATAAATGGGTTTTTGTGGTAGAGTTAGTTTTCAGACAGGTAAGCGAAGTGATCCAACTCATTGGGCTGTTCAAGGAAACCACAAGGAATGTGTAGTGGAGATAAAGGAGAAGAAACTACTATTTTAAGCAGCTACAGGATCTTAAGGATCATGTTAAGCTAACTGTGAAATTTTGTCCTTTGATATTTTATAAACTATGAACTTATTCAATGTATTGAAGGACTCTGCGGGAACAACAAAAAGAGTCAGGTTCCTGTTCTTTTTAGGAATATTTCTAATATATTTTTTAAAATGCAAAGGAACAGGCTCTACATTTTAGAATTTTAAAAAAACAAACAAGATCAATTTGAGTCTTTTTCATAGAAATAAACAAGTAACATGTGACCAATACCCGTCTTCTACCTGCATCAATTTTAGGACCAGGGTAGATACCATTCTTCTTTTTATACATGAAAATTAAACATGCATTTTACGAATACATATTTATCTGTTCGGTATACACTGTGATTTTAGCTTTAAAAGTGATTTTGTTTCCTAAAACAAGTAAGACAACTCTAAACAGCTCTGAATTTACCCTCTCTCTACGCCGCATCCGTGCTGATGTTAGTTGTAAGGTACTTGTTAGTAGTGAGTCTCCACTCATTTTAGAGATAGTAGCAGTCAAATGGCTCTTACGTAAATCTTCTAAGAGTACTTCTTCAGATCCTTTAGGTCTTGGAGCAGCAAAAACTAGCATGTGACAACCACCACAAGCAACCTACAGCACCAAAAAAAGGTCCACTTATTTAATTTTCAAGTATCAATGCAAGGATCTTTTTTTCTTACAATCATGTCTATGAGGTTAGATTATAAGAAAAATGTAATAAAAGTAAGAGATACTAAATTGCTTCAAATTTAGCTCCTAATGACTTCAGCAAGATAAAAGTACTTAATTATGTTTATTGTGGATTAGTGACCTATGCTCACTTCTTAAATACACTATATTTATACTGAACAGAACACAAGACAGGTCTATCAAATTACTGATACAGAAGGAAGCAAAGACATTTCCACTTATTTTCATGGGATTTGAGCAAATTATTTTGATGTAAGTCAAATCTGGGCAATACCAGTAGCTCTCCTCTCACCCACAGAAATAACAAAAAAAAGACCAGACCTGAGGGAATTAGGACTGTTTAGTCTAGAGAAGAGAAGGCTGAGGGGAGACCTTATTGCCCTCTACAACTATGTGAAAGGAGGTTGTAGAGAGGTGGGTGTTGGTCTCTTCTCCCAAGTAACAAGTGATAGGATGAGAGAAAATGGCCTCAAGTTGCACTAGGGGAGGTTTAAGTTGGATATTAGGAAAAAATTATTTACTGAAAGAGTGGTCAAGCACTGGAACAAGCTGCCCAGGGAGGTGGTGGGGTCACCATCCCTGGAGGTGTTAAAAAAACATGTAGACATGACACTTCAGGACACGGTCAAGTGGTCATGGTAGTGTTTGGTTGACGGTTGGACTTGATGATCTTAGAGGTCTTTTCCAACCTTAGTCATTCTATGAAACTTAGACATTTTATAACAAAATCCACAAAAATGTAAAGCAAGCCCTACACTCTACAACAGACAGTATTATTACATAAAGATCAGAGGTTTCACTTTTTAAAAAGTTGAAAACCGTTACTTCTTACAAAACTTCCTTAACATCTAACTAAAAAAACAGATCAAAACAATATTCTTAAAAGAAATTAGTATTTCTGCCTTTTCATGCCATTTGGGTTCAAAAAGGCAACTCCTCAAATTTTCTTAAGGTTTAAAAATATCCCACTGGATGAACGAACAATCATTAAAATTAAAAGATGACACTCTGGTACTTTCAGAAGAGATATTACCTTCCCCCTACTGCCAACAATCTAAGAGCAACAAATACTTAATTTTGTAAGCTACAACAGCTCTAAAGGCCAAAACACTATAGCACAACACTACTGAACAAAACCCTAAAAAGCAGTCCATATGCGTAGTCCAAGCCAAATGAACAGAGTGGTAAGTAAATATGATTTCCTTTTTATTTCAGTTTGTGTTGTCTACTAATTAAATGTTATAGTTAGAAATAATTCAATAATGAGATTTCAACTCTCATTGATAACATTTCATAAAAAGGTAAGTATTTTGATGTCTGAGAAGCATAAACAAAAGTTTTACCAAAAGGACTGTGAACCTCAAGAAATTATAACACAGAGTGGGATCAAACTGATTTGTAAAATTCTCTTCTCCAAGGCCTAATTTGCCATGTCGCCCATCTCCAAATGTAAACATGAGGCCATTCTCTGTATGTGGAAAAAAATAAGATATGATTAATAACAAAGACTCAGTACAAAACCAGGACAAAATCATTAAAAACGAAGTAACAGACCATGCAAATAAGGAATATTTCTCCTCCAAAAGCAAAACCTGAACAATTATTTTTAGATTTTAAACAGATGAATATGATTTTAAAATGCATTATTTTCAGGCAAAGTACTGTCTGAGATGAGAGTCAGTCTAGACAATTTGTAAAACAAATCGCAAAAACAAAATAATAAGCTTGAAACTGTATAGGAAAACAAAGGCTTGTAAACAGGAACACTTGTCGGCAAGGCATGATTATGAGGTTATAATTCTCCAGGAGATAGCAGGTACAGAGCTACATATGGCATGGCTGTGAATCAGAAACTTCTAATATCAAATCTATCTTTCTCACTAGCTCGCTTAACCTTTAGAACTAGTAAGTTTGCATATGTCTTCTTCTACCACTCATTTTATACAGAAACCTTTCATAGTATACTAGAGAGTCACTAGAAGTGCATTTCAGGATTTTTCACTCACATACCTGCTACTACAGCAGTATGATTTTCTCCACATGTAATGTTACATATTTTACGCCTCCTCAAGTGTTTCACAGACTTCGGTACGGAAGTTTCAAAAATGTAAGTACCATGTCCCAGCTGCCCATATTGTCCAAGTCCAAAAGTATATACCTCTGTCTCTGAAAATGTACAGGCAAAGTTAACAACAAATGTACTGAAACACACATGTATACATTAAAACCCCCTTTCTGTTAGCCAAATGGAAGTCAAATGACATTAGCATTAAAGAGCCATGCTTTATCAAGTAAAAAATGTACCAACTAATCAATTACATTTATCAGTAACAAAACATACAAAAAAACCCCATTAAAAACCCAACAGGAAATGAAGCACTAAAATACAAACAGAAAAGAATTTTGAATGGTTCCATATGCAATATATTTTCTAACATAACTTCAAACTAATCCACTGATGACATGTACACAAAGTATCAGCTAACAAAAAATTTATGGGAGTTCACATACTGCAATCAAGTCAAGACCTCAATGTTTACATAAATGTGTGTTTTCAAGTACAATCATCTCAGCTTAATTTCTAGTGACACTGCATAACCCTACACTTAAGAGACTAGACCTCTTTAAACCATTACTAATTTGTGTGTAAGAAGAGACTGGAACAATAGCAAAATAGGTTTCAGAGTTCTGTTCAGCTACCAAATCAGCCCTGCATTAAATACAGAGAACACTATGATTGTGACAGAATAACCATATTTCCACACTTATATTTTGTCCATTTAATAGACTGCCTGTGCCAGGAAAAAGAATAAGAGCTTCTCCAAAGCAATAAAGATTCTCGTTGTGTCCATTCCTGGCACTCCGTCACAACAGGTGAAGACTGTGAAGCTTGGAAATCTTGTTGAGGTCGTGCTTTAAAAGGGAAATTCAAAGACTACGGTTTTTGGGGAGAAGGATACGTTTTCCTAGAACTTTAGTCCCTGCCTCTTTTTCTTCTGCATGTAGTCAACAAAGGAAAAGCTAGAGAATTACTACTTAAAGTACTTGAAAAATTGTTATGAAAATCTGTGAAAGATTGGGAAGGACAAAAAATATTCTACATCAAACAAAACAGAGATTTGAGAGCAACATATCATTACATCATTGTTATGAACATAGAGCACAGCATATCTGCTCCTGCTGCACAGATGCTATCAGGTGAAAAATCTCTCCACCTTCAAAAGCAAGAGAGGAATGGGCATCCACAATGGAATGTGTAGAATGACAATCGCTGAGGATCTTTGTTTTTGAGGACTTCTTTGTGCCAAAGAAACAAGGCCACTGGAATAGCACTGCCACAAAAGTAGTTTTTACTGTGCAACCAAATTCTCAGAGCTGTCACAAACTAGAGAAATACTAAAAACAAGTTACATTACCGTTCCCTCAAACTAGTCCTTCACTACTCTCAGGGAAAGAAAAAGCAGAGAACACATCACATTCCCTACTACTACCGTGGTACACTCATTAATTTATACTGAACTTTCTGATTTCGAAGGAACCATGATGAAACACTGTAACACTATGAATGGAAATACTCTTTCTAGGAAAGGGTTCTCCCTTTCTGCCTCTTTTAAATTGCCCCATATAAAGATGGCTTTCTCACTAGCTCACTTAACCTTTAGAACTAGTTAGTTTGCATATGTCTTCTTCTATTGCTCATTTCATTCTTAATATTAATGTCATGAATTCACACCACAAAATAAAACCCCTAATGGTCTCACACTTTTTCAGATTGTAGATGAAAAACATTGAGTAAAGCTGATTGTTTTATTACATGTAATAGTAAAGCTCCCTCTGCTGGAAATTTCAGTGCAAGAAAGCAACACCTTCTCAGGATCTTTAAAAAGTAAAGTATGTTTTCTGTAGCATCTAGACTTTCTGCATAAGAATCAAGAAAGTAACTATTTTCTTCCCTCTGTTTCTACTGACAATGAGGAGAATGGGCCAGTCCAAAACCAGGTCAGAGTGCCTTTATAAGAATTATTTCATCCACTGCCCCTATACACCAGAGGATCTAACTTTTGCTCCTTCTAAATTTGCTCATTAGTCAATTATCAAGGCACAGGAAGACAAAAACCTTGCACCTTTCTTAAATGATTCCCTGCTCTGTTGCAGAACTTGAGGCCAAACCTCAGTAATAATCTCATTTAGCAGAAATGAGGTATTTCCTCCAATATGTCTTTATAAATACATGGAAAGATAAGTCTATGGCAAAGCAACCCCATAGACTTAGTGATAAAATGACAGAGGTGAATTTCATCATTCTGAACTTGAATTTGTAAATGAATTTGCCTACAGCATGAATCCGAAAGGAGATATAGATCCATTGTCACCTTCTTCTTACTGTCCTCAGTCCCAGTGAGGATAGGGCCAGGCGAGAAAATAAAACAACAGTGTCAGCAAAAGGGCAGATCTCATTCCCCCATTCTCTCCATTCCCCATTTGCAGTGTCTATGCTGTCCACCTGGCTACATGGTGAGCCAGCTCAGCTCGGTAAGCCAGGTTTTGTGGGGTTTTGCTGATACAGTTTCCTGTGGAATTGTCAAGGCAGCACCAGAGCGGTACAAGGGGAGAGGAAAGACATATGGCCACAGCAGCACAAGGGAAGCAGCACTCCCTCCAGTGCATCAGTGAAGCACAAGAGAGGCTCAGCCATATTAATAGCACTCAAAAGAAAGAGAACACAAGTCTTGCCTTGACCTCAAGGAAGCAACTGCTACCTCCACAGCATCCACCCATGAGAAGGGCCCTTGAAGGATGAAGAGACAAGGTTTCAGACTTGCACAGAAGCCAATGGCTTCACTGTTCTAAGTGACCTCTATAGAACTTAAGTGCTGGGACTGCTTCTCCTTTACTTCCTACATTTTCTTTTTGGAAGAATAGTGACATTTCCCTGTAACTGTGTATCTCCCAACGTTGCAGGCATCTTCTGGAGTACATAATAGTTCTTTAATCTCCATGATCATTGTCACTATAGTCCTAGGCAAAAATCTATACATCCTTCAGACTTTTTTAAACACATGCTATTTGCTGAAAGAACTGAGTGAGCTCCAAGAGTGTTTCTAAGATTTCTTGCTGTAAAGTTAAAAATCCATGGAAGACAACCAGAAACAGACAGTTATGCTTACATCTCTCCACATAGATTCATTTCCCTTGAACATCATTATTATTATTACTACTACTGCTACTGCTGTTATGCCAATGGGCTATTCGCTCTTACAATAGCTTTATTTTTAAACAGCTTATGCTGAAAAATGTTACTGTAAAAATCAGCTGTCAACACAATACGCAGTTTTATCAGAGCTAGTAATTGGATTTGGGGATTTCCGTATAAATAGTACACAGACTTAAGAATGGTTTGAAAAAGCCAGCTAATCCTATGTGGTTTGAACAGTCAGTTCTGTCATGAAAAGGTAAAGCTTCTTCATCCTTTTCATCCTCTTTCAAAAGGGTGTCTTGACTTTCTTTTCTTTTTAAAAGACCTTGAGACAGACGATGAAAAATCCAACATTTTACATACAAATGCACTAATGTGCTGTATCGTTATGTCAAATGATCTATTCTCCTGGGACAGCTTCACCCGTTTCCTTTGAAGAGATATCTTTCTTTTCCCTCCTTTCAAAGAATAAAAGGAGGTAATATATCCTTTTATAGACAGGATCCTTCCCAGAGGATCTGTCATCATCTGAAAAAAACTGGAAGATATTAAGGCCACTCCCAATCATCTGTCTCTTCTTCTCCAGTTTCTAGATTCACAATTTATTATTATTCTATCTTTTTAAAAGCTTTATTGAAAAAGTATGGAAATCGACATTGTTGCTCTCTCATATTTCTTTTGAAAGTGATGATACCAACAGCTTTCATTTTCAATAGGAAGCATTTGCAAGCACTGTGGGTACTGGATGCATTTTTTTTAGTCTCTGAGAGACATCATCTGGGATGAGGATATGATCTTCTTGAACTGTCTGATAAGACTGTCATGAAATGAATACGTTGGTGCTCCTACAGTGAGAGAAAGTTTTTATATGATAGAATTTTTAACTGCAATTCTGTTTGTTCTCTAGAACAGCAAATCTTAAAGGCAGAAATAACAATAAGACTTGTAAAGAAGATGGTTTCCAATACCATGTTCAACATTTCTAAAACCTTGTATCTTTAAAAAGTTTTTTCCCAAATAATTGCTCTCAACAGTTTAATTTTTTGTTCTCAAGGAAAAAGAAATGAGTTCCCCATTTTGGAATTCCAGAGCATAAAAACACAAATAATTTTAATATATACTTTCTACCATTTACTCTGATACTTGCTGGAGAGATTCCAGACAGTAGCTTGATTTAATAACCGATATAACAGTGGTTCTTACCATACAAAATTGCCAACAGAATAGGTAAGACGGTCATAAAAAAGGAATCAAATGCAGTGCTTTGGAACAGACTAATTATGTATGAGTCAGGAAGAAACTTGCATCGTACTCAGTAAGATAACTGAATTACGCTTTCTTCTAATTTGATAAACTCTAAGTAGAATTGATGACAAGAAATAAGCCAAGATGTGCAACAGTTTCTTCATACGACATTTTCTCCTATCCCATTCCTATGTTAAATGAGATAGACGAAACAAGGGAGTATACAATAGTTAGACTCTCACTTCTTATTTTTTAGGATTGAAATGCCACACCCTAAAAACGGGAAAGACCCTAAAAAGATGAAAACTGCATCAGTACCTATGGTGTTACATATGGTGAGACATGAAATTCAGAAGTTCTTAAAAATTGTACTACTTTCCTAATACAGGAAAACAAGCTTAAAAGAGGTATAAATGCTTCTGCTCTTCTTTAAAGATATATCCCTCATAAGAATTCCCAATTTGTGGTCATGCCACTTCATCTCAAGATGCAATATACACTTCAGTACTGATTTCAAATTATGTTTCTGGTGCAAAGTTTAGAATGTGTGTACACATGTGTGTCTACACTCACTTTTAAAATAATTACAGTGTCCACATCTATCTCTTTTCCCGAAGTTTTCCCCAAATTTTGAGTCAGCAGAATTTCTTTATGTCAGCACTCCTGATGATCTTTCACTTGAGACAGTATTTCCATTACCCTCTACTCTTTTGTTCAAAGTGTCTTGGGCAGAAGTTCACAGCTGTAGCCTATTTAATAACAGCTCAATCACATTAAAAAACATCTATCCGACATTTCACTCTTACCCCATCAACTATTAATCTTCAGAAAAATGTGTTTTACTGGAAGATACTGTTTTTCTCTTCTCTTGACTCAACTGGGTCTTCTGGCACTCAACACTTCAATCATCAACTGCCAGCTAAGTCAGCACTGAATTTCTTGTCTTCTGCTACAAAATCTATTTCCATAGGCAAGTAAATCTTACATACTAAGACGCTGACTTACTATGTGGTTTTCTTCTCTGTATTTGTTTTTTTTGGTGCTTATATTTTGCCTCTTTGTTCTAGCTCTTGTACAGATTTCATCTGTATCATGATGCCATCCAGGTCTACATCATCCTACTCAATCTTCGTAACAGTCATTTGTTATAATGAAATTTTATCACATGAAATACCATTAAAACAAAATATCTATTGGTTGGCTTCAGATTTATGATTTTAAAAAATAATCAATAATGATAATAAAATTCTTCCTGCAGAACTTCACTTTATAATCCATAAAATAATGCTATGATTTATGTATTTGCTGTCCCCAAATTCATGGTAATTTTTTTTCCTAATAATGATAATCTGATTTCATGTAAAGAAATTTATTTCATGACATAGAATACTACTAGGGCAAGACTGTATGTTGGTGGAAGAAGAGAGACAAAGGCATTGAAATGTAGACATTTGTTTGCATTATTTCCTGGATTGGCTACTGTTATTTCCTCTTCATAGCTTTCCCAAAGGAGTTTTAACCTACCTAGAATCTTGCAGCTTGACTCATCATTACACATAACCTTCCCCAGCATACCACTTCCACCTTTACTCTCTCCAGTGGCTTGCAGTGTTGTACCACATCATATTACTTACTATCTCCCCCAGTCAGATTTTCAGTTTATATTTTAGAAATATTGGTTACATAAGCTTGAAGGCATGACACCAGATTGACAAGAGATGACTATTTAGCACTTTCAAATTACAGGCTTAAAGACTGATGTCTATACATCCTACCTGTTTCTATAGCTTTTACATTTTGGTAGGAGATTAATAACAGGCAAATTATACAGTTGTGGAATTCACAACAAGCCAAAGCTGATATTTTTAAAACCATCTGTGGGCAAAGCCAATCTTACTTTTCCTGCTTCTATACTACTATAGTTGAGGACAGAACTTACAGAAATAACTAAATAGCAATGCTTTGCATGTATCTCTCTGAAGAGCTAATTTGCCATTGGTGCACAACTATTTAATAGCACAGTAATATACATCATCTTCCAAGTACTATACATACAACGCTGTGAACTAATATGTAACAGTTGTTTTTGTTGATTTTTATAATTTGTACAATATTCTTAATATCTATATCTGTACTAGTCTTTTATGTATGCTAAAAATTCTGCTCAAAGTCACAGGCAAATTCTGTATCACAACAAGACATATTTAACTCATACAGGCATCCAGCAGCCTGTGCATCTCTATCACTATTAACAGACAGCTACCTGAAAAGTGACTTCCTAAATATTCAAGGTCATTTAAATTTACTACACAATTGAAGCTTTCTTCTAAAATATTCCCCCACGCACACCAATACTACTTTTCAAGCTCCTTAGAGGAAAGAAACATCAATCATCTCTGTTGCACTAGGAGGTTCTGGCTTGTTACAATTCCAGTAAAAAAGGCACTCAGACTCTGTAAACTAACTCTTAAAATGTTATTTATCAGAGCTAAGATTATAAAGAAAAGGAAGATGGTATCAATAATCTTATATCCTTTCAGATGCTGCGAATCCTGACCTGTGTGGAATTGAACAGGTATCCAGTTAGGTAGAGTGTGCTATGCAGATCCCAGCCATGGAAGGTTACCCCACTTTCGTCATTTGAGCTCTTTAGGATTTTCTTACTCTCTAGGATTTTTTTTACAAACCAAACAACTCTATTCATAATTTATAAAAAGGTCATTCATGTGGGAACCTGCTGCTGAAGTTTTAGATAAAGTCAGGGACACACAAGTGTTGTAACCAGTGGTACCAAGGGGCAGCTGCCTACAGGCTCCTCTGTTACCATTAGCTGGTTACATTTACCCTGCAGCCAAGGAATACACACAGCACAGGCCTGAGTGTCGAACTCTGTGCGCAGCACAGTGCAGGCCTGCACTTAGGGTAACTGTTACGTGGATTTCTACCTCCTTGATGTACAATGGTCTTCCAGTTAGGATCACTGCAGCATCTTACATTTCAGCGGGATACAATTTCTTTGGAGCTTACCAATCAAGTTATAGGGCTGAAAAAAAAAGGCAGTTAAATTGCATACCTGTCAGCACCACTGTGTGCTCTCCACCACAAGCAACCTTATTAACCTTCTCCATAATTCCCAGTACAGGCTGTGGGACTCTATTGTTCTTCAGCTGTTCAGGCAATAACCCCAGCTTCCCATTCTCAGGTTCTCCAAAAGTATAGAGCTCACCATCTCCTGTGAAAATACAGAAAAGAGCAGGACTTCCAGCATGCACTCAGAAGCACAGATGCATTGCCAAGACCGCTGCAGACAAAAATCAGTAAGACAGAGAAGTGTATGAACATTATGGGATTGTTTGACATATTTGTATAATGTCCAAACAGCTGTGCAAAGCAGTCTGCTTTTATTGGACAAGAGGGGATAGATTTTAGCCCCCTCAAGAGGGGAACCACAATACTTAGCCTGCGAAGAATCTAGCCAAGAGAAAAACAAAACCCTATACATTCTGCTTCTGTGAGGTTATAATCCCCTCTGTAATCAGTATTTATGTCAACTGAAGTTGTGTATAAGAATCTCAAGACAGATCATTTTGCATGGAATTTTATGGAAAATCCACACTTTCTCCTTGTAGGATATAGAGAAGGAAAAGCAGAGCCCATGAAAGTGTTTGTGGTCTGGACAGCATGAGAATAAGTATTTACCCAACAACAGGAATACAGCAGTGGTTCCATAGCAGAATTAAGTTCAAGAAAATACTGACAGGTCTTTACAGATTTATTCCAGTAACTTCTTTCTAATCTGCTACATACAAGAAGATCCTTCCCATTCACATCAGACTTTTAAAGTATCCAGTTCAAAAACTGTTCAATCCCAAATTTGTTTTACTTTCAAGTTTCCTTTGTTTTATCTTCTCCAATCACCCCCTTTGCTTTTTCACTATTTAAGTCTGAATTTACCATTCAAGAAAGCATTCTATATATCCTCCTATCCTTCTGTTAGAAACAGAACATGTAAAATGTACTTTCCACTGCTATACTTTCAATTTATCTACATCTTTTACAGTTATCGACTTTCTCTTTTTTTACAGTTTATCTACATCCACATTTCTGATTTTCTGTGCTAAAGTGTCTCCAACTATTTTAATAGCTCAGAGTGAGGTTTAGGTACAAAACATTCCCTTACTGCCAGGAAAGCTTCCAATTAAAAGCTGAGTGTTCTCCACTCCTGAAAAAGATGTAGTGTCCTCATAGCAAATTGTGGCCCACAATGTGAATTTCAAGTTACTTAACAAAAAAATCATCATACACTGTTATGTAAGAAAAAGTTTGGGTTTTAATCCCAGTTGGATATAACAAAGCACAAGGATAAACAAAACTCTCATATGGAGCTAGTCCAAGATAAAGAAATACTTGAACTAGTGTAGGAGCTGCCTGCTAAAGGAAATTTGAAGATATAGCTACAGTTACATAATCAACATAATAACAAACCCCAGATGTATACTCTGTCATTAAAGCTCAGTCATCAGAAGCACCCATCTGCAGTACTTTTGGAAACATGCAAATTTGTACTTCAGTACAAAATGTACTTTTACTTTCAGAGAGATACATTTAGTCTTTTCAGAGGGATATATTTAGCGTTCACAAATTGTCATCATTTAGAGGCATTACTACTGCATGACACACAAGTATCTGAGAGATTCTTATTCAAAAGCTATTAATTCCTTGCCAACATGAAAGTTGAGATGACCTAAGAAACGCTGGTCTTTCCCCACAGACAATGAAAACAGATGAGCTCAAAGAAAGTTTCAAAAGCTGAATCCTTATTTAGGTGTTCAGAATTGACCATTAGAGAAGTCCCTCCCTCTCCACATCGAACATGGGCAGAGCATAAGAAAAAAAGCTTATTACTAGTTTTCTCTTAGCCTTTGTGAATATCTCCACATTTGCACAGCTGCTTTTTCCTTGCACTTTGTCAGTCACAACTTAACATTTGGGAATTTAAGGATGATGGTAATGACCAAAGAAATAAGCCTACGCAGGAATAAGAAATATGGAAAAGATAAAAGGAAACCTATGCACAAAAATGTAAAGTAGAAAAAATGAGGCTACATATGCATTCTAAAAAGCAAATGAGATTAGTCAAATTATTAAAACCAAGTTAATAAAAATTAAAGGATATGATTCAAAATGAATAGAAGTTTATTAAAACTTGGGCATACCAAGCCAAGACAGGAAAGGAATTGTATCTTTTTGAATTTTTAATCTTGATGATGAGAAAGTCTAAACTGGTGTCAGTAAGAAATGTGTCCTTTTTATCGGATCTTCCTGAGCTTTACTCTGGCAGTAGACTCATTTAAAATTTCCTTTTTCATGAACAAAAGCCGAGCAAGGTTTTCAGGCTGTAAAACTGCATCCCCATTTTGTGTAACTACAAGACAACTAGTTAGTAATACATTTTCATTTAAGTCATCTGGTAAATCCAATAGATGAACTAGATTTAAAATGTTTTTCCTGGAAAACCCTTTTGCCAGAGATATATATATATATTAATTCTTTTTCCTTTGTGGCACTTGGCTCTTGATTACTTTGTGCTAAAGAGTGACTGCAGCAGTGGGTGCAGGCAATAGAGCAGCACAGACTGCTTTTGCCTAGACCCTCCATCAGAAGAGCCTTGATTCATCCTGAAAACCCTTAAAACTACTGTCCTATTAATAAAGCAGTGCTTCTCCTCCCATCCTCTCAAGAGGTACCACTCATGCTGATCCATGACGTAGGTTACCTTTGATATCGACAGTCCACAATAAACAAAAAAAATGGTCTAAATTATGATCTTTTTTCTTCAAAGGAAGCCTGAGAATAGGTTTTCAGTGAATTTTAACTATAGGGAGAATCTGAATTATGTCTCTTGTCTTATGGTAAGGTTCATCCAAGACAAAAACAAAAAAAAAAGACGTTATGCATTTTTTAAAGATACCTCAGCTTAAAATTATTTTAAATGCATAAATTTACCAATTAATTTAAAAATCCTTTAAAAAATGTATGACACACTCAAAGAGCAAAAACTGTAAAAAGGACTTTTTACCATAAAAGCCAAATCCTGTTTTAAATGGAAAATGGGTTCTAAGACTCAAGTTGCAACTCAGCACTTCCACCAAAGATTTATAATGTGACTTTGATGGCACAATATTTAATTGTAAAGCTTATAAGACCTAAGAAATTTAGCTTCTGCCTTAGTCAAAGAAACCCCTGACTACTTTATACGATTTCTATATTCTCCAGGATGACTTCTGCCTCTCCCAACAGCACAGATTCTTCAGGTACCATGCTCCTGGGCCACTAAGGCTAGCAACTGGACTTACTATCTTTACTGAATGCTCCAATTGCACAGAGAGGCAATCAGGGAATGACAATATTACAGTCTTACTCGATGTCAAGCTTCCTGCAGGGTATCACAGGGCTCAGGGTATTAAAAGTAGCCACTCATAATCTATTCACAGAGCTACATTCTCTTCAGCAAGACAATGAAACAGGATAGCACTGTATTTCCCAACTATCATCATCAGAGGTGAAACCCCATCCTCCCAGCTGTCCTTATTTTTCTATTGTTCTGACATTTTCTTTCCTTTCCCAGTAATATTATAACACTTCATTTACCTGCGTGTATCTGTGCAGAAATACCTTTGTTGTGTTCTTCTACGCTTCCTTTCTAACAGGTGTGTTGCAGTCATTTCTATCTGTCTGGTTTTTTTAAGAAACAGCAAACGATCTCAGCAGCAGGAAAGTGTATTTAATTTCATTTCCAAACTATGAACTGTGTTTACGCTTCCCTGTTCAATTTGCTTTTCTATTTTAATTCTGATCTTTATTCTATACCAGTGTGCAGAAATTCTCTGAACAAGCTGATACTTTGCTGTTATTTGCAGCAGCATCAATTTTCTATTCTAAAACAGTAGCCCAATTAACATAAAGATCAATAGCAACGTAAGGTTTTCGGTAACCAAAACATTCCATTGACAAAAAGATTTTATTAGGGATTCTAAGTGTAAAGAAACAAAAAATTCCAACAACAAAAAGAATACTGTATTTTTTGGGAAGGTAAGTATTCTTTTAATATCCTACCATTGCTTTCAAGAAACAAGCCAATAAACCCCTAAAAGCACTTCGGAGTTACCTACTTATGCAGTTGTCTTTGAAGAGACCAGCACTTCTTTTTAAACACTACTGCACTGCAAATATTAATCCAATCACAATCCAATTAATAGGATTAGGGATTTAAATGGCCAAGCTTCCATTGACTTCCCAAACTAATCAAGTTTATTACATTTTTTTCAACTTAATAATCCATCTAACAAAGATAAACCCATTTATTAAAGCAATTTTTTAATACATTACACATCCCTTTAAGGCAAATAGTAGTCTAAAAACTATGCAGAATAGCTATCAAGCATAAAAATAATCCAGTCAAAACCAGATAAATTTTGAGTGCAGCATGTGTGCAGTACATCTGCATTTTGAGGACTCTGTCCACAGTGGAACCTGGTTATATCATTTTCTCCTCTCATATGAGTCACATTCTCACCTTCCCTAGAGTGGTATGTGTTCTTTAGCATTAACCTTTACATCACAGGGGCATCTCAAGGAAATGGGCAAGCAAATGGAAAGCTATCTTTGCCCCTCAAAGGCAAATCACCATACTGCAGATGAGAGAAGATATGAGAGCTGGCTGGTGGCAAATGAAGGCAGAAGACAAAAGAACTGGATCACTCTATGATCCTTTGAATAAATGAAGGAAAAAAAAAAGTTTATTTATTCAAGACCAAATCAGTTGAAACCACCTTGAACACTGAAATTCTGAATAAGGAAGCGTTTGGAACTCACAAAGCTCTCTATGAAAAGACATCTTCTCTGTGAGAATCTATCTTGACCTTGCCTACAGTAAAAGGTCAGGCAAGGAAAACACCAGGAGATGTCCAACATATTCAATTCCTTTCTGGCTCCACGAATCTAATTCTGCTGTAGACACCAGAGCAGTGGTTAAATACATTGGCTTTTCCTGCTCTACATCTCTTCCAGTGGACAATAAGCTATAAAGGCTTGCAAAGCTTAACACTTCCTGAAAAACTGTCCCATTTTGAGTGAGTGGGGTCAAAGGCTAGTCAACTAAAGATCTGCATATGGACTCTAAATCGTTGCTACACTCTTTCAGCTCCTTCTTTCTCTGTTGCTTTGTTTGAGACATACCTCTAATATAGGGAACTAATGTTCCAGGTCTGCACAGAAGAAAGGAAACAGATACGGGGAAGAAGTCCTAAAGAGGACTGGAAACAATAAACTGAAAAAATCTTTTCAGTGGAACTCTTTAAAGAATGCAAAGTGAGAGGAAAAGGGAGCAATCAATCATCTTTCAAACATGACCAGCTTCCTAATTTGTGTATGGAAATGAGCTAGTCATTTCCTGTGCTTAAACTTCAGAAGTGTTTTTTTATTAAAAACAACTCAATATATATTCTGTTCTCCTATTCTACAACTACTTTTGGCATCAGTTGAGCCCAATGTGTACATGGTAGAATACAGGTGACTCTGACATGTTTAGTGGTTGAACTATTGTCTGCAAAGAAGGCATTCTAAAAAACAAAAGTAAGAAAGATGACAAATCAACTTTTTGGAACTACTAGACAAGATAAGCTTTGGGGGTGGGTGGAGGGTTGTGGAACAGAAGTATAAATGAATGCTGTACGACTTCCATAAAACATGCTTTTATCTACTAAAGGTTTGCATCAGCATTCCACTCTGCTTTTCATTGACATTGAACTTGGTTTTACAGCAGTTAAACAGCTTAAAGACAAATGTCTACTAAAAAATCTTTTTAGAACCAGTTGTTTCAAGGAAATAACAACTTTAGTTAAAAAATAAAAGCTGGAATCCATCCTTCACCATTTTTTTTCTCAATAGTCTTTCATTAATGAACATCCTGCCCTGGAGAGGGCACTCTGTGACCACACTATGGATTCCAGTATCCTCATTAACCACCTTCTAGTTTTAACCCAGATATGCCTGTAAACCTAACAGTTTGCTTAGCCAGTATAAAGCTTATTTCAAACTTGAACATATTAAGAAAGAGAACCATACAGTGCCATGCTCATCAATTCAGCCTGACAACACGTATGAAGTCCTACATCCTGCAACTATATTTTACTAGTAAATATAGTACATTATTTGATGCTTTTTTATGTACAAGTCATGTTTAGAAAGTCAAAATGTAGTAATCCTATAGAATTCTAACAGCTGATAAGTTACAGGTGTTGAAAGCTTTCTATTAACAGTGTTTCTCCCATTTCTTCCATCGTAACAGCAACCACAATCTAGAAAAGTTCCTCTGGTCTACTTTATTGATGTTGAAGGAATTAACACAGATCACACACTCACTTGAACAGTTCAGGTTTCATTTCTGGAAATACAGAATCACTTTCTTTTCCAGATATTTCCTTGAAAAGTATGCACTAAAATAACACTAATCACTCTAAATTCTACTATGCAAGATAAAACCATACAACAAAGATGCATGGAAAACTCCTTGTGCTAGGCAAACTTTTAAACATACTTCAGGGCATAATTCAACAACTAACTGGCAATTCAGGGGAAAAAAAAAACCCTACCCCTGTAATATGAATATTCCAAACACTATAATTATCTAGTTGGCTATGTTCTACCACCCCTCAGAGGCAGAATACTGAGGATGTGAACCACTGTTCTGAGCCAGTCTAGCAAGTCCTACAGGCAAGTGTTTTCCTTAAGTGAAAAAAGATTCCTAATAATACTAAAAGAATTACATTTTCTTAAGCAAAATCTTTTAACAGCATAGTGCCTTGACTTCCTTCCTAAGTAGGCTGTAACAAAAGTAAGTGAGCTATATTTGCACTTAAACAGACTCAGCTTGCAGAACTTCCCAATTCATAATTTAATGGTTAAATTCCCATATAAAATAATGTAAGACTATGGTACACTTAGACTAAATGCATAAGCTTTGTTTTTAAACATTGTCTGGATACACATGGACACTACTTCAACAGAGGACTAATTCAGTAAAAGTACCTGGATGTCCAACACTAAATTTCTTTGGTAGTTAAAGTATCAGTCAAATAAAACTGTCAGCAAGGGCCCAAAGGAAAATAATTAAAAATTATTTAACCTTTCACCACAAAACAGGCGATCTGTTTATCAGTAGTTTCAGCAAGACAGACTGAAGTCAAATTTGTGAAGGATTTGCACATACTAAGGCTGAAAATTAAGATTTTTCCATCTTACACTCAGGCCTATTTAAACAGTAATGGGTTCAACAGGTCCCCATTTTCACAGGTGATAACCAGTTCATCTCCTTATTAATTTTTTAAGAACCTCCATTTTTCTTACCTAGCTGCTACCCTATCCCATTTTCTCATTCCCTTCCATGAAAAGTTTCCACTTCCTTAGAGCACGTGGCACACACTGCTCTCTCCTTGCTCTTCGATGCTTGTCCTCAACCCTTCTTCTAACAAGATCTTTTGTCACATCCCACTGCAGTCTCATCAGCTCTTGGCTCTAAGGCAGAAATACACAACTTCTTAATACATTCTTGAAGTAAGGATCTTTGTTTTGTTTTCTTTAGTTTTCCATTTATTTTGAGTTCAGGAAGCTGTAAATTTCCTACCAGGTGCTGAGCTCCTGATCAGTCAGATGCATTTCACTTATTTACTGTAATAAAGTAATAGAAGTTGCACGCTACCAGCATAACACCTAATTAACATTTGTCTACCATAGAAAGTTCTCATTCTGTTAATAGCATGTTCTCAGAGAGCTATATGGATACCTGTGGTGGTTTAGTCCCTGCTGAGGCCTGAGCACCATGTGCCACTACCCCCCACCACCAAGCAGGGAAGGGAAAACAGGGAAAGTGCAAACCCCAGGGTTGAGATAAGAAGAATTTAATACGACAATGCACAAGAAACAATCAGAACAACAACAGCAATAACAACAGCAAGAAAAACAAGCTACAAAACAAATGATACTGAGCGCAGACAGGCGGAGCGGACCCAGACCTGCACACCTGGTGTTGCATGTCCAGGAACTGGAGAGGAACCCGTGCTGGGGGCATGGGGACATGAAGTCAGCATGGTATGGGATAGACTGGCTGTGGTCCCCTCCCAACTCCTGCTGAAAATTAACCCTGTCCTGACTGAACCAGGACAATACCGTATGTGGAAAAGCAACATTTACCAAGTAACCTGAGAAAAGTATCTAATGGAATAGTTCCTGGACACCCATTAAAAGGTTTACAATCAAAACTATTGATCCTTTGAAATCTTTAATTACTCTGAGGGGACTAAAATGTGAAGTTTAATAATGTAAATATATATGGCTGAGAAGAATTAATGGCTGCTCACATATAACACCATCAATACTGACCGATAAATTCACTCATACTGGCATTATTAAAAAATGTGTGACATCATCGCTTTGGAAACCATCAGAGAGCTGGGAAGAGAGAGGTGGAAAGCAACAAGAGAGGTGGGTTGGTTTGCAGATTGGACACTGTCTCACTGTAGCTTATGCATCTCCTCATATTGTATACTGCCTGTTTACAAAACTTAAAATTTAAGACATCAAACTTTGACAACATGAAGTGCTGGGGCCTGAGCCATAGCCCCCAAATTAAAGTTGACCTATGGATAAACTTCACAATAAACAATATATTTTGTAATAGAAACCAGCAGAGAATTCTCCTCTGTTTGGAGGCATGGTGTAAGACCGTGAGAACAGACACCCAGCTATACTGAGAAGTGTGTGATAAAGACTAAAATAGCTGAAGAGATACCTTCTTTTGGGTTCCTTCCCAGGCTTGGCCGACCTTGGATGGAACCCAATAAGGAGGAAAAGTATCAGGTGTCCTGCTTTTGAAATTATTTTTAAGGTCACTTATGCGACCAAGACTTGTTTATTCAATAGTATAGAAGCTGGACCTGCTTGCAATGAGTTCGGAAGCCGACCTACAAGTGGACACGCTGTGTAGGACTTCCGCATTGCCAGAAAGGTTCCCTGAATCCTTGCTGCAACTGGGGCTCCCCAGTGACTGCAGGTCTGAATGAGGGTAACGTATTAATAGGATAGCTGACAGTGTATCTTTGTCGTGATCACGTTAGTAACTTCTGCATGACTATGATCAGATTTATTACTCTGCTAATTCCTCCTGCTGTTAACCATGTTCTTTCATTTCTGTATCCTCTGGAAATAGAGAGCAAAATCAGCCTTTGCCTTGTGCTGGTGTCTGTGTCCTTTCTGCTGATCCAGGTAATTGGCAAAACACAACAATCTTGCACTGTTAGCATATAAGATTAATTCATATTTCTAGAGAAGATGGGGAAGATTATTTGATCATCACAAAAAAATGAATCTCAGAAAAAGCTGGATTATTGAAACTACAGTATTAATCCACAACATTTATCATGAAAATAAAGTGTGGTAAGATAGTTATTCTTACTAACATACTTTTCCACAACAATGTGCAAATGCAGACAATTAACTGCAGTTTTTTCTCACAATATTGTTAATTCTACTGTAACAAACAATTATAAAGTAAATTACATACATGTAATCCCAAATAAATCATTTGGGACTGCATTTTAGAGAATATGTCTCTAGTAAAATCTCCCAACGTGACACAAAACTGCACAGATTACTTTCTGCCACGTGGCAGTTTCTAACAAGTCTGGCATATCTAGTTTCAAAGGTAATGAATGCCTCACTAGCTACCTTTACAAAGATAACAATCTGAGAACTATTGACTTTTCTCCACGAACCACTGTTCCCATTTTCTTACCTGTTATCAAGGCAGAGTGATAATATCCACAGGATATCGAGGAAACAGGTTTTCCAACATCCACTTGACAAGGGACACTGACACAGGCTTCATCAGCCAAGCCAATCTGACCTTCTGAATTGTCACCCCACACAAAAAGCTGCCCATCCTCTAAAATGAATATGCATACAGTTAACAGATTTTAAACCAGAACAAATAAGAAGTTAATCTACTCATTTAAGAGCACTTCATAAACTCTGTGTATGATACCACTAAAAGTCACTATCTCAGGGACATAAAATGGTATTTAGCAGACTGCAACAAAATCTGAAGTAAGAGAGTATCCCTTAAGCTTTTCAAAATTGACACAGGACAGGTAATCATCAACTAATGTTAGACCATAAATAGCTACACAAAAAGTAGTACGTAAAAACATTCCTTCAAAAAGAGGATGATTGAGCATGTAAGACAAATCAGCTGCCAGAGGTCAGTATGGAAATACTACAGTGAATTTATTCTCACTTCTAGTAGCAAGTCACTACTTTCCCATTCTTCCAAACTTGTTCTTTGGTCTGACTTTGGTACACATCCCACTTATTCTTGCCTTATCTTTCAGTTCTCTTCACAAGTGATTATATTGCCCAGCCTCATTTTGTTTTTCTTAAACTACGACCATAGCTGTTCCAGGTTTACTAAGACGAGCCTCCGTTGGCACAAAGACCAATGGCAGCAGTAAAAAAAAAACCAAAAAGGTAGCAAACAACAGGAAAAATCTCTAGATACATCCACATATGCAGACAGAATGCTGGAACAAATTAATGTTCTCCTGGAACACCTGGCTGGACACACATAAATAGATTTTATTAGCAGTTGCTCTTACCAGTTACTGCTGCTGAGGTGTACGATCCAGCTGCTAGCTGTTTGATCTTGTGCTGATTGGTAAAAAATCTAATTAAATGAAATGTGGTCCTTTCCTCTGTGTCACCTAATCCCAACTGGCCTTCACTGTTACCTCCAGCAGCATACACATTTCCTTTTTCTGCATACAGAAAAGCACATGTAATACACAGAATAAAGACATTCTCAACAGTGGTAAAAAGTCAAAGAAACTGGAGCAAGTAATTCAATCTTCAATGGAAAAACATTACAAGGTCTACTGCCTTGAAATACCCCCAAGCTGTCATTAGCAGTGTCTGTTGTAGCTACCAAGCAGGCTTTCCTGCACATGCTTGGTTCAGAACTTTCGAAAGGCCTTACATGTAGGTAGAGTGACTACGTTTCCCACCATTCTGGAGACTGATCTAAAAAGTAAATACAATTTGAAGTTCTGCAAGAGTTCTGAGAAAATGCTTACTAGCATCTGTGCCAGCCAGAAGAAGCTCCTCCCCCAGATAATGTATATTTTAAGACAAAGCAGGAGAAAAATGGTGAATGATGTCATAGGCAAGGAAACTGGAGTTGTATTAGTACATACATTAAATAGATGCATAGCTTGATAATTTGAGTACTGTGAATTAAATATATTTTTGCTTAGGGCTTGATTGGAAATATTTTACTTATTTCAGTATTTAAATCACTTTCAATTTAATTAACTAGATCTTTATTTTGTTTCAGCATCTTAAAATTGAAGTTAAAGCTGATGATTAAGCGAACTTTAAGATTTATATTTTTAATTTTAGTATGTTTCACATCTAAAGTGCTTATCTATGGTGAAAAAGATAAGGCCCATTAATAACCCAAATCCAGACACAAATGTGATAAGCAAGTGACATACAATTTATAAATGGTCCTTGCTATATAGATGGCCACAAATTATCTAGCCAGTGTGTACACTAAAATTGACTAATATTTACCCTGTGCAGTCTTGCATAATCAACAGTTATTAAAATGTTCTGTTTTATTCTAATAGTCTTATTTACAGTGCTCAAGGTCTCCATGTATATAAACCTCCTAATAATCAAACAATCCTCTTTTTAACATTACTGCAAGCTAAAGGATTGCAATCACAAATATGGCTATTCCATTACATAAATTTTAGAAGCATGACAAGAATTTGCATCATTTCTCCGTATAGTCTCTCTAAAAATTTATTTTTTAGTTTAAATTTACAGTTTATTTATTTATAGCTTAATAAAGCAACTTGTCACTGAAATAGCAGACTAACTTGTCTAACCAAAATGTAACAAAATTTGAAGACTTGAAAACATTCAGTTCTACTATATTTACTCAAATAAATAACTTCACACTAATAAAGATAAATTCCTGTCAAAGGTAAATTTGAGTACAGATACATAAAAAAATACTAATATACTGTTCCAGAGCTTCAATGAAATATTGATAATTGTTAACCACACCGCAAATGCCAGCAAGAAAATTTTTCATGTCTCTACTGCTAGCAAACTCTTACATAACGTTGTTTTATAAATGTAATCAGAATAAGTCAAGCATTCAAAGAACTGGATATCAAACCTCCAAGTTTTAACAATCCCATTTTCATTTATTTTTCCTTCCTCAACATTCTTGGGGTTGCTAATGTAATTTTGCAAGAAAGCAAAGGAAGAAATCTGTCTTTAATATGTATATAATATAGGTTACATACCTGTGTAAACTAAAGTGTGGTTTCTTCCACAAACAGCAAGTTTTATTTTTTCTGGTTTTAAAGCTATGAATTAAAGCCAAAGTGGGGGAAAAAGTTATAAACAAGCTGATACCACCAAACAACAAAATGTTCTATGCTCTAGAGGGAGCTCTGATTTTTTTCATATTTTTACCAGCAGAATGGTTGCAAGATTCGTTGCCCATCTGAAACTAGCACACGACTTAGTAAATCAGGATCCCCCCAAGACAAGAGAACAGATAAAGACCTTAAAAACTCACAGCTGATGCTCAGGTTAACTTGATGATGGCTACTTCATCCCAATACCACATTCCCCAGAATTTACCATTTCTGATACATGCCTCAATGAATATATCAAGCTGCAGGACAAAACACATGCTTAAAACTGTCTTCAGCTTTCATTAACAGTACTACTCTTAACTCCCTTTTATGCTTTTTGCACTATCTTAAATCTTTAAAGTCATACCATTCTTTTGTCTTACCATCCCTATCTTCCCTCATTATGCGCAGCTCTTTTTTTGCTACATTTTTGCTATGCACTGCCCTCTTACTGATCCCTAAACTCAGTTGCTAAGGACAGTCTTATCTGGACCAGTGCCTAAAACTTTTGCATAAACCACCCGCTCAATTACCACCCACCCATTGCACATACGTCTCTGCATTCTGGTCACTATGAAAGACTGGGAATGTATGCGAGAAGAGTCCAGAGTTATTTTGGTGGGAAAGAAAGAATACAGAGGTGTCGTTTCTCCCATAGCAAGTGCACTCCATTTCAGAAAGAGGAAAAATATCTCTCACCGACTTTTCTATCCTCTCTCCAGCTACTGATCATTGCCAACAATTTATCTTCTCTCAATTGTGTCCATGTGCCCTAAACAATGCTATTAAAACAGCATTATTTTTACATAATATATCTTTAATTGCTTTTCCACTGCACTAGTCCATGACAAAGCCACCAACCATTGTCCCTTTCACAAACCCTTTTTCAGTCCTTCCAAATCAACTTGCATCAGCTCCATAACATTATGATTCAAGTCCCTTCTATCAAGTCACTGAATGCATCTACCTACTTCAGCATGAACTATCTCTGGTCTATCATAGAGACACAAACATCAATCTTCTAAATTCGGGTTCCTGCCCATCTGACACATACCACTAACACCAGGCTGGGACTGTAACATTTCCAATGTTGGCTTCTTCCTACAACCTTAATTTGCTGCTTTATATCCCAAAACTCCGCCTCCGACTTCAGAGATGATCTTAATCAGCTCTTCAGAAGCCTGTGCTTCCTAACCTTCCTCCTACATAAGCTAATCAACTGTATTTGATGAGCCACGCTATATTTACAATGTTGCTGGCAATTTTCATAACCGATTTCATTAGTCTCTAGTCAAACCCCAAAAGATACTTTCTCAGGAAGCATGCAGCCACAACCACTTGGCCCCAAACAGAAACTGAAATGTGTTCTTGCAACCCCACTTCCAAAGCCAACTGATGACTGAAAGCTAGTGAGAAAAGCTCCAGGACTTTCTCCTGCTGCCTGTCTTCTGCCAAGAGAAGATACCCTCCTTATGACTTTTTTCAATGGATGCCAGGTCTGGTTTGGATTGCTGTCATCTTCTCTTCATCTTTTATTCTCCATTGCAATTTGACAGTAAAACCAAATCTTGACACCAAATCCATTTTAGCTAAGGTATGAACTGATCTCTCACATGGCTGTCAGAAGATATGAACCTGAAGAGTAGCTCCCTCCGAAGTGAAATAGAGAGGAGCAGATAAAGGACAGCAGAATAAACTAAATCAGGAAGAGTTTGAACAAGAGGGATAATTTGTTTTTAATAATAACCTAACAGATCAGTCTGCTGGCAGAAAGGATGTGGATAAACATTTAATGGTGAGAAGAAATATGTTAACAGGATAGATCTGACTTGACATAAGAAAGAGGATAGTGGAAAAGTATTGACTTAGTTTCATTCGACAAGATAAAACTGGCTAGGAAAGATCAAGAAGATAACAGTGAAATGAAAACATGAAAGAATATGGGCACTCATTTTATTGCTTCATACAAATATATTAACATTTATGCCCCCTTCAAGCACTTCTTATACATGCTAAAAATGTAGCAGTACTTGTAGAAAGCTCCTGATAGATTTTTTCATTTATAAAGGTACTAAGACAAAGGTGATACAAAGGTTACACAATGCTGATAGAACCCTTGATTTCTGATGCACAGACAAGACTGAAGAGACCAGGCATCTGATCAATGTCTTTCCAGTCACTATGAAGATGTGGTTTGTCAGAAAAGGTAAATATTAGATAAAATGAGAGCCCTCAAAAAAGACAGGCTTCTATATATCTAAAGTAATCTTCAGACACAAAAAAACCTAAAAACTGGAACTTATGGAAAGTCTATCAGGGATCCTTTTAAGTTACCATTCTGAGCTTGTGCAGTAACATGGTGCACATGATGAGTAAATGTGGCAGAATCAGTTCTTTTGGAACTGTATCTATAATAAAGTACATTTTCACAAGGGTCTCCTTTCAAAACCACAAAATTAGAAAAATTTAACAAACCTTTAACACACGTAGGTTTGTTGACAGTGCTCTTTGATCCTAGTCCTAATTGGCCCCAGTTGTTACTGCCGAACATATACAGTTTACCATTCCCTGAAAAAAAATGCACAGTCAGAAATCCATACAAGTGTTTGAATACCTCATCCAAGACAACATGGCCATTCACACACTACGCTATTTATTACTCCTTTTTTTGAGTAAATTATTATTACCTAAGTGTAAATAATAACTAAGAATTAATGTCCTTGTGATTTTTCAGTACCAAAGTAGCAACTGCATTAAATAGGGAATCCCCAGCCAGAGGAAGGGACAAAAAGCAGAAAATCCTCTCCTTTAATGACAGCATAGATAAGGTGCACTTCAGAAAATAAAATGTCCTACTCCTGGACAGACCTTGCAGTTCAGAAACCACATTACCTATAGGCCTACTTATAAAATAACAGCACATTTAACTGAGCACCCACATCTTCTACCCCAAAGACAGTAATGAATAATGCAGCTATATGATTAATACAAACACAAATTTGTAACATTAAGCTTATTTTATTGTTGAGGGAGGGTTACTTCTTTTAGTGCTCAATGTCTCCTCCTAAAGTAATTTACAAATTTGCACTTCTACAGAACGTAGTTTCTGATAAATTTTCAAATGTGTTCATAAACTGTATTAATTTAGTATTTCCTTAATAAAATAAAACCACCATGCAGTCCAGGAGCTTTGTAAACCTAAATGCAAACATTAGATTACAAATCTTCAACAGAAGCACTGATAGAAATGCATTTCAGAAACTGGTATGATGTGTCATTGAACTTGCAGGTTTGACTACTACGAACAATAAACTGTCGTAATTCCAAATAACCAGTGTTTTTTTAAGAGGAGAGTATATGAACAGATTAAAATTTTGTCATCAAGCATGCAAATTAGAGAGCCAAAACTGACTACTGACAATACCTTAAAATTAATTCATTTCATTTCAGTTCAGTTTTTAAACTATTACCTTTTGTAAAGCTGTGAAGTTTGGATGAAGTTCACACCCAAAGACAAAACCCTTGTTCCAACAGAAATCTCTGCAGAATGATAGAAACTGATTTGTCAAAGAAATACCCTTTTACACCTGTTAAAAGGAATTTTTTTACCTTTGATGAAGTCCTGCAGAGCTTTGTGAGTTAGACTCCATCGCAAGGCTGTCACGTAAATAAGCTTTGCCACCATAGCCATCAAGAATTATCACATGATCGCAATGGATAACAGCAATTCCACATAATAATGCCAAAATATTATCACTGTTTGCACTTTAGTGTAGGTTCCCAGTGAAGGTTCTGAATGTGACTTACAAAGATTTTGAAATATGATATTGAAATGTTTAAAATGTAACAAAAATACTTACTGTTAAAACCAAAATCCACATTGTTAGAAGAAAAACAAACCACCAACAACTAACAATAACTAGTACCTAAAGTCCCAAATTCTTACATTTGACAAATTTTTAGAACCTGTCAATATTATGTCTTTCCCAGAAAGCTGGAAGGGAAGAAAGTCTCAGGTCAAGTCTACGCTTACGGTGTTTTACTAATAGCGTTTATAACACCATTCTAATTTTGATAACGCAATCATGTCAAAACAGATGTAGAGCTGTCTGGCACTGAGAGTAAATGCACCTTAACAGAAAGAATATTTATTAGCAAATTGCATCCTATATTGGTATACGATTCATTTTATCCTTGGTTTATATTTTTTAACTACCTTTATAAGACAGTAGCACTCCTGTGAGAATATGATGGCAAGCTTGCTTTGTAAGAGTTTTGTAAATTCAATTTAAGTACATTCTTTTATCCATCCCAAATTCCAACAGGTCATGCTTTTCATCCTATAATCTGCTGTTTCTTATACCAGTCTTTAAATCCTCAGGCATTGCTTTCTAATTCAAAGAGCTGAAGAGAGGAGTGGAACTTTTTTGCGTTCTTATACAACTGAGTGACAGCCTTGTGTAATTTCAGCTTTCCAACACTTAGCAGTGTAACAGAAAATAAGAAAACTGGGAAGCAGGTAATTCAGACAGTGAATGAAAACTAATAGGCACTACAGTAGAACCTAAACAAATGCCTGTAATGAAGCAACCATTCTGGGCCTGTACAGCAAGCTAGGTTTTGAAACAGACATGATGCAGACTCAGGTGGCCAGGAAACATGACAGAATTTTGTATGCAAATGCCCCTATTTTCATAATTACATAGTGAGATATCTCCAGTCATCACCACAGATGCACTGAAGTGAGAACCAATTCAACAGCAGACAAATATGCAAAGATCATAATTCAAAACTTTGTAAATTCAGATTGCTCTTGGTTTTTTTTGCTTTGGTGCTGACACACAAGAGACTGTGGCCATCGGCCATCTGGAATGGCTGGCAAAAGATCAGTCCAGCAGAGTAAGATTACTACTCCAGCCAGCAGAAGGGAAACAATAAAATATAAAGAAAGGGACTACTCAGTCTGTTTTGCTGATGAAAAAATACTTCCAACACCAGTCTCCCCCTTCATCCTGATGCAAGACTGGGGTATTTCTCCAAAGTAAGTATGTATTGGCTTATCACCAGCTGATGCTTCCCCAACATTAATTAGAGGCCATTAAGGAAGCTGTAAGATGCTTACATCTTGAGGAACAGAGGGTTTGTGAGAGACATCAGGAAGAAGATGTCCCCTAACCACTACATTTCTCATACAAGTAACTGCTATCACAAATGCGATTCCTGGGAACCACAGCTGCTGTGTGCTCCCCTGGTTCATGAAGCGCTACTAAAGGCATTCATTCAGCAGCTGGGACATACCAGCTGAACTCCCCAACATGCTTCATTATAACAGTGGGCAGCCAAGTATGCCTATCACCTACGTTTAAAAGCATATTTTACTATTCCCCCTCCCTTGCTTTCTGAATCATATTAGTGTGGGAGGGAAACAAAATGAGGAGACAATGTACAGACTTCAAGCATTTATTACAAGATTCTACTGAGAAGCTACATCTGAAGAAAATGTAAAAGATAATAGAGTTTCACATGCCAAGCACCATGATTTTTTTATTTGTACTATTTTGTGAATAAATTATGTTAACAGTTCATTTAAAATTCATATGCAATTCAAATACATCTCACAAAAATGGGAATGACATCAGTTTTGTTAGGCAAGTCACGATATTCTCAACATAAAAGCTTTATTGAGCAATAAGAATAGTTATGCTTAGGACATTTAGCATCACACAAAAAAACCAGTGTGGTATGTTGCTTGCTCCTACGTATATCAAAGATCAACACAAATGTGTACTAATCATTCTCATTTTCCCCTTGCAGTTGATGCAAAAGATACTGTGCTATTTTCTGATGGCCTGCTGGTAGGCAAAAAAAAGACCGAATATGGTGTCCGAAGACATGGAGAGATTCCACGGTCTCTTTGGTGTAAATTGTTGAATGTTTAATGCTTTACCGAACTCGAAATTATGAGCATACTATCTTGAGCTTCCACATGCACCTCTTTTCTACTTGTGCACTTGATACTTCATTCTTTCCTTCTACCCTCTTGCACTGGGGGCTTCAATTCCCTCCAGAGCTCCAAGTTCAGAGAACGTGTCTTCCGCGACCACCATTTTCCCCCCTGTGAACAGGATCAGTTTCTTTGATCAAATGTGGGCAAGATGCCCAGGATACTCTAATCAATGCAAATAAACAGTAAGACAGCTGTTAACTTCAAGAGTTTTGTAAGAAAGCAAATAAATAGAAAGGTATTGGGAAGAGATTCTTAAAAATACACGTAACACCACCACCTCCCACCACCAACACCAGCTCCCAACAGGATAAATAAATTGTTTTCAAAACCTGCAGTTATAGAAGATGCAGGGAGTGGACTGTCAGTATTCTTGGGCCAAAAGAACTTAGAATGAGGCAAATTATTAAACATATTGCAAGTGATGCTGGAAGATATACTGCGTTAAAGAACTAAAGAAGCAACTGCTTAAAAAAAATTCCTGCTTCAACATTGTAATGAAGATTATGCTAAAGGTAGAGAACAAATGAATAAAGAAACATAAATTTCAACCCCAAACTCCAAAACTGGAGAGGGAAATGTTTCTCTGACTAGCTCAGCAAGCCAGCTCAAAGTCAGTAACTATCACTGTTCCCCTCTATTCCAACATACAGCCACAGTACGTAAATAAAATGGTGGACTCTTAACTCCTGACCTAGAAAACCAAAGAACAGACAGAGTCGTTTACATTTACCTGACACTTCTCTTCCCAAAGGTCATATGGGAATACTGATGTTGTATTAGATGAAAGAAGTATTTGAAAACTTCTGAATATTTTATTTGAATGCTAAATATTAGTTCCTGTAGATTTTCTTCTTTTGCATTCAGTCAAGATTTAGTGATAGATGTAGCTGTCTCTCCTGCCCAAAACCAGCTTTCAGGAACGTTTTGTATCAGTTTGGGCTATAATTTTACTTATGATTGTTGAGACACGTTAGTGTAAAACTGATATATTTCTATAGATTTGAATCTACCTCATATTCCCACCATCCTCTACAAACATAGGTACCACTGCCTCTTCCAGGGTGTGGAAAAAAAAGGAGGGGGAAATTTTGTGACCTGTAAATAAAGACTGAAAATAAAACAAACCATGCATTAACACACACCTGCTTGAGATACTTTTCCTTCCTCAGTGATGTTTGTGTTTTATCTCTTCCAGGTCAGGTTCAGCTGGATTTCAAGAAGCTCCTGGTTTCCCACAATGTCTGTACCCTTCTTAGAAAACTCATTATTGGCATGCACTTCTGGAGCTTTTATTCTAGGTGCTACTGTAGCTCAGTGTCATTCACCAAGGGCTGTAATTCCACTGTATCATCCAACTCCATCTAACAGCAGAAATGTGAGGTGCACATGGGCGTGGACAGGTGTGAAGAACAAATGAGGAACAAAGGTTTTCCTTCCTGTTCTTCACTTTTTTGTACAACTCTTGCAGTTTCTCTACCTTTGTTCATTGTTGATCAGTATCTTACCCTCACTTTTGCCTCTAATTTACAAAGTCCAAAAAAAACCAAAGAAATTTTGCACTCACGCTTCTGCACTTCCTTCTCAGAAGCTTTGAGAAAATACAGATCTGATTATCTAGAAGATTCCCTGGTGATGTATCTGCACACTACAACACCAAAGGTGAGCTACAGAGACATTTTTGAAACATGTTGTATATACTAAAATAACAGGGAGGAGGGGAGATACTAGAGAAACAGTGCTGCATGCAAACCTATGCAAGTTGGCTTCTTCAAAAGCTTTATGTAAGTGGCCACTCTTACAGTGACATGCGAATTAGAGGCTTATTGCTGATTAAAGTAACAGTGCTGGCATGGGCATATGCTGGGGGAACTCAAGGAGGCAATTTAAATTGATTAGTCTCAATGGAGAATTATACTAGTGCTATTTCAAACTGGGTGTGGGCATATGAAGGGATATGTTAAAGAAAAAAAAGTCAAAAGAAAAACTTCACAGTGCCCCAGATTACATTCTCATTAATTTTATGCAACAGGCAATTTAACAGAACAGGTTCAATCCAAGAAAAAATGTCAAGTTTTGTTCAAAAACTATTCACTGATAATTCAGCCTCTATGAAGTTAGGCTTGAAAAATTAATGGTATAATTTCACCTGCAGATGTTCTGCAGTTCATGAAATCTATACTTTTTCTTTTTACAATGCCTGGAATAGTTCATTCTAAAAATCCAGCATCTTCAACGTTGCTTGGGGATATACCAAGAAACCTTCAAGAAATTATTTAATGAGCAATGGCCAATTGGGCCTTGATGAGGAATAAATACATTGCAATAAAAAAGTCCTGAAAATACGCATATACATTTCGTAACAACAAAGTCTTATTATCTGTCAGCAGTCAATTGTCAATACATGTGCTTATTAACAAAGGGTAGGCCCTTCCATATAAAATAAACTGAACAAATTCTTCAACGAGTACTGCCTCCATCATTTTAAAGAAATGAAAACAAACACTAATATTGTTCAATGTATCGCATCTGAGCTTCTTTGACTGCTTTTGCAATCAATTTGTGATTTTAGCAGGATTTTCTGGAGATTTTTGAGTTGCTCTTTCAAGAGTTACTTTCACTTGACAGTTAACAGTGATTCAAATCTTCATTTCAGAGATACAATTTAACCTATTGTTTCAGGCAGATTCCTAGTGAACTTTTGGACTTTGTTCAGCAGATACTGTTTACATTCATGATACAAACCTCTATATTTAAGATTGCCTAATGAACACCATCAGATTCACAAGCAACATTCAGGCTGAACAAAGTCATGCTTACTTTAAATGCTGTGTGATACATTCAGTTGTCACAAATTCCCCTGGGAAAGTTCTTCGGCCTGTCTTGTGAAAACCTTCAGAGAATTCACACTAACTTCAAAGGCATCCAATAGTTCCCACAGAACGATCCTCTTTCCTCTCCACAACCTCATTTGATAGATTACCTCAAGATTCAAATAAGAATCACAACTTTCCAAGCTGTCCAAATATACAGCCTTTTATCATATGCTCCATTTCCAATACTGACCTGTAACAATGGCGGTATGTTCATCTCCACATGATAAAATTACAGGCTTGTCATTTTTGAACCAGAACTTGCTAGGAATATCTTCTGCAAATTTGGTTTTTCCAAATGTGAAAACAGCACCTGATTCTAAAACACAAAAAGATAATGTCAATTTTAGTGAAAATAAAATTTGCCTTGTGCGTTTTTAAATAGTAATTACCTACTAATTCAATTGCACACTTTAGTTTCCTTTTTCTTTTTTTTTAGAAAGTGGCTGAAGCATTTTCTTCTACTCTGTTTCACCAAGGCTACTTCATTTTTCAGGCTCACATTTTAGTCCTTCTGATTCTTCTTAACTTCCATGGATTTCCTAACAGAATAGGTATTGCTGCTGGTATACTGTGTTCTGAGGATACAATAATTTATTTTAAAGTCCATTAATGTACTTTATCACTGCTATCTTTCTTTTATACACTACTAGGTGTATAAAAGAAAGAATAAAGAACTCTGAATAACTACCCTCAGAAAGTAAAAGAAAAAGCTCATCCTGAAAGCAGGTCACAACAAAGAGTTCTCACTTATGTTTATACTTGAATTCAAACAGGTTTTCCCAATTGCATTAAAGTGAGACACACACTGTAAAGAGGTGACAGGCTCCAAACTGACCACTCTTCCTCACTCATCTTAAAAGATACATGTACTCTAAAAACGGCCCCCTAAAATCAAAACTCTCAGCCTTCAAAACATGGATTGTCACAACTGTCTCTGATCGTGAAACATCCAAACAAAACCACCCCAAAATAAAGTCCAGACAGCTCTTCTTCTCTTGTAACCTGTCTAGTTTTCTCAGTTCTTATCCCCTTCAAACATGTCAGCAATGTTGTTTCAAAACACAGAATGTGAACTATTCATTCACGTTTTGATTAAGCATGTGGCTGGACACAGGAAATACTAATTCTACAGGAAAATAAACAAACTTACAAGTTAAATAATTTGCAGACTATGGCAAAGCACAATTAGATCTCATATTTTAAAATGTCAAACCTTCTGCTTTCACAGAATCTTTTTTTTGGAAAAGAAAACAAAGAAAAAACCAACCCTTTTCCTAGCAGACTTTTTGTTAACATGTAAGTTACAGTAACATGAATACACGCAGTAACACTAGACTGCCTCTGCAAAATTACATACCATTTGATAGCAACATTGAAACACCTTCTTGTATTTGTTTTCACTGAAAAAAATCTCATCAATAGTCTGCACCCCAGCTCCAAACCCCAATTTTCTCTCTGAAACTATAAGTTTGATATTCATTTTGAAATTAGTTTTTAATTCAAGCTTCCCATATTTGCCAGTGACATGATACTTTAAGCATTAGGTTCAGTAAATACAATAAAATTGTATTTACTCCCTCTCTAGATGTGTTTTGCTTTCACTAGTTTATTAAAAACAAGCCTTGCACAGACAAAGTCAAGCCTTTTAAAGAAAGGGTTGAGTTCTTCCTCATTTCATGTGTACACCTACAACCACAGCCATGCCAAAACACATGTGAAAACTCTATTTTAAGTTTTAATCTCAAGCTAGACAGACACGCTGCACATTTGGACATGCTCACAGAAACCGCTTTGGCATTCATGCCAAAGTAGAGCTCTCCAGTTCATTTATTTTTCTTTCAGAAGTGCTGGTATGAACACATATATACATATATCCATAATTCAACATATACAAAAAGCAGACCACTTAATTCATAGAATCATAGAATGTTTTAGGCTGTAAGGGACCTCCAGAGGTCATCTAGTCCAACCTCCCTACACAAGTAGGGACATCTACCTAGGTCAGGTTCCTCAGTGCCTCATTTAGGTTGGAAGAGATCTCTAGGATCATCTAGTCCAATCTTCATCCCAACATCTCCCTGACCCTGTCCCGAAGCACCACATCTACTTGTTTTCTGAACCCTTCCAGGGGTGATGACTGCACCACCTCCCTGGGCAGCCTGGTCTAGGGTCCAACCACTCTTTCAGTAAAGAACTTCAAACGTCCTTCATATCTCATGCATTTTACAACTGGAACTTAAGCCATCACTTGGGAAAGTATATCCTACCCATTCATAAAAATCAAATCCCACACCACAGACATGAGGGGGGGTTTTGCCGTCTCGGCACCGAGCAAATGTCTTACAACTACCACAGGTCAACCCACAGGCCAAGACTCATTTATTAAGTGAAAAAAAACCCCGTGTGCTGAACGCCGCACCACTACACCACGCCGGTGACGACAGCAATCTCTGACGTCAGCGTACGTACTTCTCCCCAGACGCCGGAAGGCAGCGGCCGAGCCGGCGGCCCGCAGCCCGGCGCCGCACTCGCAGGC
>VZZY01008367.1:39887-54154 GCA_013400335.1 Eurystomus gularis
GGCTGCGCTTCCCGCCCCGCCATTTTAGTGTGCCCCCGTGCCGGAGGCCGCCTCCCCGCCCCTCACCCGTACCGGCAGCTCTTCATACCGTGAAAGCCGGTCGTCAAATAAACCCTCTAAGACTTGAAGTTTTAGAAGACAGGCATTCTCTACTGCAGCGCTGGGCGCACGGGGGATCTCTCCTCCTAACGTGCATCCTCATCCTGTAGCACCAGTTATTTATACACAAAGCTTTTAATTATTCTGTTTTCTAATACATATGCATTGTTACCTGTCTGACTGGTCAGTACAACCTCGCTTGCTGTGTAGATTACTACGTGTGCTCGGTCCCTTGTTCTTTTGAGGCGGAGGTACAATTGGGGTGGGTGGTCCCTGAGTCAGTGATCGCGATCTCCCCCTGCCACATTTACCTTTCCCCCAGGGACTGCAGATTTGCAATGACCCCATATTTTGACATCACTGCGATTCTACTTTCCTAAGAGACAGGTTTCCTCTGTTTGATGGTCTCTTTCCTCAAGCTGTCTGTGTAAAGTCTACTGCTTGAGATTCCTTCATCTACCCAGCCAGGGACACTTAGGTGATGCCAGTTGTGCAGACCTCACTGGGATAAGGCATGGGGTTTGTAGCCATTTAACCATATTTAATGTGAAGTCCCACACTCCCTATGGAGCTTCTCCCTCTCCCCAAAAGACCCCTGGTTATTCATGGATTTCCGTGTTGTTCCTATTCCTGTGCGTTTCAGATATGCCAGGTCATCCCTTGTCAAAGAAAGAGATGATGTACCACAATAGGTGCTGCAGCTGGCAGCCTGGACAACCACTTTAAGCCTTGTGTTATGCAGAGTTTAATCAATACCATTGTAGGTACATAAGATGAGGTATCCATATAAGTACACACAAAGAAGGACAGCCACATCTTCAAAAGGGAACAGAAAGTGTTTGTGATTTTTGCCCATACATGAAGCAGGGATTTAATCTCTTTGAACCTCAATATCCCTCTGATGCTTTCTGCCTGTCATGATTTAAGCCCAGCCAGCAATTAAACACCACATAGCTGCTCCCTCACTCCCCACCCAGTGGGATGAGGGAGAGAATCAGAAGGGTACCAGTGAGAAAACTCTTAGGTGGAGATAAAGACAGTTTAATAGGCAAAGCAAAAGCCACACACACAAGCAAAGCAAAACAAGGCATTAATTCACCACCTCCCATCAGCAGGCAGGTGTTCAGCCATCTCCAGGAAAGCAGGGCTCCATCCTACGTACCGGTTACTTGGGAAAACAAACACCATCACTCTGAACATGCCCTCCACCTTTCTTCTTCTTTGCCCAGCTTTTTATGCTGAGCATGATGTCATATGGTGTGGAATATCCCTTTGGTCAGTTGGAGTCAGCTGTCCCAGCTGTGTCCCCTCCCAGCTTCTTGTGCAACCCCGACCTACTCACTGGTGGGGTGTTGTGAGAAGCAGAAAAGGCCTTGACTCTGTGCAAGCCCTCTCAGTAATGAGTAAAACAACTCTGTGTTACTCCAGTGTTTCCAGCACAAATCCAAAGCGTAGCCTAACACTAGCTACTATGAAGAAAATTAACCCAGCCAAAACCAGCACACTGCCCTAACTGCTTCTCCTAAGTCTGGAGTGAGGGAATATCCAGCAAAAGCTGTTCAAAATAAAACTGAAGTAATATTGTTCCACAAAGCGATGCCTGAGATTACAGTTTGCAGATACTGTGGTTGCCAAGAATATAAATGGGTTATGAAATGATTAGGAGGATTCATGGGAAGAAGGTGTTTTGGTTTCTGGGACTGCTGAGGATCAACACCTTCTGGGAGTGATGGGAGTCACCTCACAAAGTGAGACAAATGTATCTCTGCTGGTAGGATGGCTGACCTGTTAAGGAGGTCTTTGAACAAGGAATGATGGGGAAAGAATAGTTACCAACTGTGTCCACGAACGGCCAGACACTGAGCTCCTGGAAGTTCAACACTGAAGGATGGATGGGAAAGGCTGTTTATAGAGTGGGCACTTGGTTTTAGTTTGGGATGACCACTGCATACAAACAAAGCAGAAGTTGTGCTGGTAGGGATCTAGTTACACTACTTTGTCCCAGGTGTCCAAGGAGACACATAGCTCTGGAAGATGTAGCTGTGGGCATTGTGGTTGGGAGCTGCTACCCCTCAGAGGTGCCCAAGCTGCTGCTGTAGCCCTGCTCTGCAAAAGAGAGGCACTGAGGTCACGCCCTTCCTTGAGGTGGGAGGCCAGGGAGTAGAGGAGCTGTGAAAGGACACTGATGTCCCAAGGTGTTTCTTTTGGACTGAAAGGAAGCAGCATGGACACTCCTGGTGCACAGGAGCTGTGCAGCTGCCATGGCTTTATAAATGCTTTTCTTGCCTTTCCCTACCCTGACTGCTGCTTCCCCTCAAGAAAAGAGGTGTCAAGGGTCAATCTTCTGCCAGTTTAGGGAGGAGAGGCCTTATGTTTGTATTAGGTGACTGTATTAATGATGTTCCTTTATCCTAATCTACTTTTCTCTTACACTGCATTATTCTCTCTTTACCAGTGTACCTCAACCCATGTACTGCTATTGCTCCATTTTCAATAGCGAGCCCTGTAATGTAGAAATGCACCAAACCAGTTCAATCCTGATTTCAACATTGAAGCATTTTGTGGTGTTGAGATGAGTGAGTCAGTTTCTCACATGATAGCACATTGAGCCCTGGCAGCCTGGGGGCAACTAACAGGTGGCTCTGGGGCTTCGTGCTGAGAGATACTGTTGTCACCCCAAATGTAAGAGAAGTGTGTTGCACCAACAGCAATGCCTACACTGGTCCAACTCTCCTCCTGTGCCAACTCTCCTGCTGTTCACTCACATTTACAAGGGAATTGATCCACATGGGAACTGGGGTTGAGCAGTCCCTGCACAGGTGTGACCTGACAAAGGGACACTGGCACTGTCCCCTCCCTTTTGGGCTGCAGGATGAGACTGGGGGCCTTGGCACCTTGACCACCTTTCCTTTCCTCACCATCTTGTCTCCTGGGTACCACTAGTGACACACAGTCAGTCCCCAGGGGCTGGTCTTGAAGACCATGGGAGTCATTCACCAGAGAAGGGCAACCATGAGGGAAACCATGGCCTGGTTTGCTTCTCTGTGTGCAGCTCTTCTGGCTCTTTCATTTCCTTCCCTTTCGTTTCTGCTGGGTTTTGCTTTTGCCTGGCATTTCCCCTGGCAACTACTGCCTTTTCCAAGCATCTTGGCATTGGTTTGGGGTGAGGTTCCTGAACAAATCCCACCAAGAGCAGTCACCTGCATGACTTTTTCATGGCAGTCTCTCTTTTTGGGGAAGTTGAACTTTTTTTTCTATGTGTTTTAAGTATATGATCCTCAAATTGCAATTTGAACATACTGCCTTCTCTGACAGATATGCTGTCACCTTGATTTACACAAGTATGCTTCTTTTTACACAGAAGAGGAAATGAGAAAGTAATGATCCCATTTCAGAACCAGCTACAGTGCAGGTGGCATAAAATCTTATCTGTCAATTGTATTTGAAGGTAGAAATTTAAATGAAATTACTTAAGTATTTAGCAATTGACCGACATCAGATTATACAGCAGCAATTTAACATGGTAGGTATGCAGGCCACAGTGTTCCAGTTTCTGGGCCTCACTGAGGGCTGTTTAATGCTACAATAGCACAGTGTAAAACTTGGTCCAAAAACTGGAGGAAAATATAAATTTTTTTATGTAGCACTCCTTCATTCTTGTCAGGGCCCTGAGGGCATGAATAAGCCTTAATAGCCCTGCCCGGCGTCAGACCCATGGACCCAGGACCCTCATTTTGGCTCAGCATGTGGCCATCGATCCCTCCCCAGGGCATTGCTAGGGCTGGGGAGTCCCCACAGTCCCAGTCTCATCCCCAGGGGAGCCATCTCCCTTGTGCTGCACCCTGACAAATCTTCTTTTGCCCTTTTCTACTAGCACATCCTCCTGGACAAATATTTGACAAACTTGAAATTCCTACAAAATGGTGTTGACACAGGTGAGATATGATGGGCCCACAGAGCAGAGCGCACACTGTGAGTGGTGCGGTGGGCCCTGTGAGAAATCTCTGTCTGTAGAGTTTGACCCAGGAACAGCTTCAGTGTCAGCCCCCGCCAGGCCCAGCCCTGGCTGGGACAGCCCAAGGGAAGACTTTGGTTCTTGGTTTTCTCGTCTGCCCAGCAGCACAGTTCGGTCTCTGCTTCATACACCTTTGTTTCTCTCAACTTTATTTGTGGGACTGAGAGAAGTATAACGCGAATGGAAGATGCTGCTTAATGTGAGGAACATCTTCAGCATTGCAAAACTAACAGGGACCAGCAAGCAGCTGCTGCGACACTTCTGGTAAGCTTATCCTTTGGTTTTGCCTGGTGTTCAGTGATGTTTAGTCAGAAACCTGGAGACAAAAACAGCTGAGTCCTGCGAAGGAGTGAGTGTTTAGAAAAAGGCGCTTTTTTTCCTGCATTTTTAGTGCCTTTTTGCCTCCCAAGGCAGCAAGCTCTGTGTCTGTGGAAGACTGGAGGATTTTACCTTTTAATCTTTGTGAAATAATGTTAATTCTTACTGTGAGATTTAGCAGCAAAGTCAAGAAGGAATTTTTCTTCTTGAAGTCAGTGTATGCTGTAATCTAGAAATACCTGAATAAAGTACAGGAAATTCTTATGCATTTAGACAGTTATCATGGCCAGTACTAAGGGGGAAATTCTCTCCTTGAAGCTGCAAGGTGAATCTCTGCTTTGGTATTTTTTGTCTCTGAATACACTGGGGGTATACAAGAAAAACATGATGTGATGCGAGGTTCAAAGTTAACCAGGTAGAACTGACTTTGTGACCTGGCTTTCAGTTTTTTCTTCAGCTGCATAGACGTGCCTGTTCCTGGTGCCTTCAGAAAAGTACCTGTATGACAGTGTTGCAGTAAGCTGCTTCTCATGCTTGTCACATTCCCAAAATCAGGTTAAAACTGAAGACTTGAAACTTAATTCCACATCTTCCTATGTTTTCATGTCAGCATCAATAAGAATAGCATTAACAGCGTTATGCAACAAATTATTAGTGCTAGAAAACAATATATGGGAATTTCACATTCACAGAATCCTAATATGCAATTAGTCTTTTTTATTTCTCATTTCTACGTTACATCAGATGAAAAACAAATGCTTTCCAAGTTGTGTGATTTATTTGCTACAATTTCAGCGGTGATCATTTTAAATGGATTTTGGATTTTCGCTGCTGGCAATCAGTGAGAACTATCTCTGGTTAGCAGAGATGACAGAAAAGCAACTTTGATAAACAACTGCAGTAAAGCTGGTTTTTCAATATTGTAATCCAATTTGTTAAGCTCCCCACATAATGTTGTTTGTTCCTTTTAGTGGGTTTTAGCAGTGTATCGTCATGTTGGCATAAGCTATCACCACTGTCCTCCATTACAAGTTAAGCATGCTGTGGTTGATACTGTGAGATAACCTATTATATATCAGTCTGTGCTAATAGTCCACAGTAATTGCTGACCCTGCTCAGAAAGGAATAAGCCAACTGCTTGACCTTGCAATTCTGCCTGTTACAGTTTAACGTTGTGATGTTGTCAAGTGCTCTTTCTCTGGAATTTGTCTTCTGCCTCTCTTTCAGAGGATGTGGACAACAGGGAAGGGAGCACATTTCTTGAAGGTCATAGCAATAAAACAGAACCATCATGGGAACATAGAGGTCAGAAGCAGACCTCTAGTCCAACTTTTTGGCTTGTAGTCTGACAACAGCATATGAGGTCAGCTATGTCTTTGCTTAGCCACATCTTGAAAATCTCCAAGGATGGTAATTCCGAATCCTCTCTGGGTAACAAATTTTAGTGCTTCACTGTCTACCAGTGCAGAAATTAGTGGTGGATATTTCTCAGTCCACTTTTCAGTTGCACCAAGTGCCAAAACAAGACCAATGAACAGAAGTCCCTGCTTGGCATCTTGAGATTAGATAATCTCTAACTCCCTGGAAGGAATTGTAGGCTTCAATTAGAAACTCAAGGAGAAGCACCAAAGCTGCTCTGGAAGCAGTGCAGCAAAGGAGAGTGGGTTGACGAAGCAGCAAGCAATTGTATAGGTTTTTAAAAAGGACAAGTATTTTTTTGTTCCCCTAAACAGGATAGAGTAGCAAAATCCTGTTCTGAAAAAGAATAGTAATAAAAAAGTCAGTTATGAAACTAATTTCTTTGAGAATATACACACTGAACTTAGAGCCGATCCCTTGAATATCAACTAAGAGCCTTGCTATTCAAGGCTGGATTTCAGTAGGTTGTTTTTCATGTGATGGTGTGACCCATGAATGCCTAGCCTTTCTTATAATGTCAAGTATATATAGATATGTCAAATATATATATATATATTTCTTATAATGTCAAGTATATTCTATTCTGCAGCTGATGAATATAGAAATAAAGGAAATCATTTTGCTAGCTCTGAAACACCCACTTCAAATTCAAAAGTAGGGCATTTGGATGTGTCCTAAAGCTTTCTAGGTTGTTTACATCAGGTTAGAGTCAAGCATGGGGACAGAAAGATAACACTTAGGACAAAGTATATAACTTTATTTTATGAATGATTGTAATGCTATGAATATTAGTAGTATTGTTATTATGCATTATTATTGTAAATGTTACTGCCACAAATATTTATTACTTAAGTCACACATACAGTTTAGATTTTATTTCACTTGAGAATCAATTTTCCCAGACACTCTAAGAAAATAGACAGACAGTATTATTCTAGACTTAGAAAACAAGAAATCCCCTTCTTTATCTGCATGGTGCTATAGAAAAGTCTAGTCCCCCTGTCATGTGGGGGCCTGTGCAGAGACCAGACTCTGATGGTGCACATTGATGGGAATCCTTGTGGTGCTTTGTGCTTTAGCTTAGTGTTGGATCTTCTGCCAGTCTGCATAATTTCTGGAGCATATTGCCCTGATATATGACAGCATATACCGAGTTCCAGCAATATTAATCTGCAGGGCATCTGCATAGGCTACTTCTTCATATATTCTTCACGTTTCTGCTGTTACACATAATCCTTTTTGCTGTGAAAAAAAATCTTCTTCATAGTGGTAGTGGTATAATGTGCATCTAAAGCATTTTTAAGGTGTCCAGGAGGAAAACACACAGCATTTAGATATCCTCAGTTAAAAAAAGAATTCTGCTACATAATTTGAAAAGTTATGCAGTTTGTGCTATGATGTCAAATGGACAGTAATAATGTGTGGTACCATTCCCTTAAGAGCCAGTCTCTTCCTTCAGTTTCAGTTGGAGTCTATGCCACAAAATTCTGCCAAAAAAGTATTTCCCTCCAGATTTAAGTAATATAACACCAAAATCTTTAGAAGCCATAATAGACCTATTAGCCTAATAGCTACTACCAGGGCTTTTATTCATTGGAATTAACAGAAGAATGAACAGAAATTCTCCTTTTTTTCCCCTGAATTTTCCTACCTATGGGCTCCGGGGCTTGGAAACTGGCAGTTGCTGTAACTGAGCCTGGCCTCAAAGGTGAGCTAAAGGGAAGCCTACTTGGAAATACAAGGCAGTAGCTTCACTCAGTTCATTTGTTTGCATTGCTTTGGTCTCCATCCCATCAGATCAGTCTAAAAATGCTGCCTTTAATTAAAAAGGTATGTTTAGCTTATACTCATCCAAACTGTAGCAAGAGTACAGTGCAGGCTGTGTTATGCTAGGGAGGGCTGTAGATACAATGTCAGAGAAAGGGCTAAGCTGCCACTCTCCCTTATTAGTCTTAAGCCTTGTGGAAACATGGGCTTGGACCTTACTTTTATTAATACACCTGTCTAAGCTAGAGGAAATTTGATCATGTAACTTCTGTGGGTGATTATTGACATCCAATTTCATGTGATTCTGAAGCTGTAAATCTGGCTAGAGGCCAGAATACACTGGATAAATAAACTGCACATGCCCAGAACGTCTCTTGTGTGGCAGGAGAAGGACCAGAGCATATGGCTATTTTGTTGGGGTTTTTTAATCCTCTTCCCCAGTGTAATCAAGAGATTTCATACACATTTATACAAATGCGATACCATTGTATCGGTGGGGGTGGAACATGGCAAGTGTCTACTCATCCACAAAGCATGAAAGAGGGGGAAGGAGCACCAAGGTCCGTTCCTTGTATTCTGTGCTCTGAAAGGGCAGCTTTGAGGTCTATACATGAGACATTTCACCAAGCCCTGAATGGCTTTATGAGTTCGGGTTTATTTAATTAGGCAGCATGCAGGCCAGTCATATGCATATTAGAAGGCAAAATAAACTACATCTAATGTACAGTTTATGATACAATTTAAGACACTGTTATGATGGTGATCAATATAGTGCATAGTGGCATGTTGTGTCTGTCTGACAGTCAGTTATTTAAACTAATTAACACAGTCCATCAAGCTGATCCAGCTGGGTCAAATGAGAGGATTGGGAGAGATTTCAGCTGCTTGCTCATTGGTTTTAGCATGAGTACAATTTAGCGTCAAATGACAAAAAGTGTATATTTTTTGCTCTTTTGACACAGGTATGGGGCACCAGCTCAAATGAATGTTCATCTGAAAGGTCGTGACCTCCTTACTCTACAGAACTACACAGCAGATGAGCTGAAATATTTGCTGTGGGTGGCCTCAGATTTGAAACAAAGGATAAAGCACCAAGGAGAGGTAAAATGCTTTAACTGTCATTTAGGTCACACAGATGTTGAAATAAAGATTGTTCTGAAGAGTATTGGGAATGAGCCATCCATCTGTCTTGTCCTAAACAACATTACCTGAGCTCTGAAATACTGTAAATCACGTGCTACAAATCAAAAAGCCTTCCTGTAAAGTGCTCAGAGATATTCTTCAACTACTTCAGAGGATATCACAAGTGAAAAGGTTAAATAGGTTTGCACAGGTTAGCTGACAACTTCCTGTTATCAGCTAACCCCATCCATTGGTGTACATGCATCACTACATGTAGGAAATGGAAGACACTTCCCTGCACAGGATTAAATTATTATCAGAGTTCTCCTTAATGCTAGCTCAAATTGGGTGTCAAAATGCAGTTGCTTTTTGCCCCTAGAATTACTTCTTTCCCTGTAACCTTTCCACTGCTAATAAACTCCTTGAAGGGCGAGAGAACAAAGCTACGATTGAAAAAACACCTGTGTAATTTTATAAAACTGAATTAAAATATGAAAGAAGTTTTTCACACTGTAAAGTGTGTAATGACTATAAAATTGAAATGTCTTCAATTTTCACGTTCCAGTATTTGCCTTTGATGCAAGGAAAATCTTTGGCCATGATTTTTGAGAAGAGAAGCACAAGAACCAGATTATCTGCGGAAACAGGTGGGTCTGAGAAATGGCACGGTTAGATTTTATATGAAATTGTATGCTGTGAGTATGTACTGAAAAACGGCACAATTTTGTACATAGCAGTTTCTACTAAGGATAAACCTAAAGTTTGAAAGCAAAAATAGGAAAAGAATGGTAGCTAATTGTGTTTCACCTTGCATTTTAATGTCACAAGCACATTGCTTCGGTCACTGAAATTTCACCAGATCATTCCATCATTCTTATAGATCAGGATTAAAGTAACAGGAAGAAGGAAGCATTTCTGGCGTAAGCTCCCAGTTGTACTGGCAAGATGTACATTTCCTAACATCTATTTTAGTAAGCATCACAAATTTAATTCTGTGCAGGCGCTAATAAGTATTTTTCTAATGTATTATGCATTACCACTGTCACATTTCAGAGTATGTGTTTAGGCTGGGAATCATAGTAATGCCCTGATATAAATTAGGGGGAAAAAAGCTTTAACATGATTACCTACAGGGGAAGGTAGCTTGATGGATGCTCCAGGGTATTAGCCTAATGAGATCAGGCGCTGGAACATTATTTTTTTGTGATACAGTCCTGCAAACACTGAAACACATACACATCTTTATTTACATGGTAGTTGTTCTGAAGTCAATGGGACCGCTGAGATAAATAATTCATATGCTTTCATGTTAGCAAGGAATAACTATGAATTGGTGATGCATCAATGAATAAGAAACTTGCCCTTCTCACATTTAAGTTGACCCAGCATCCCTTAGGGTGACTTCTCCATAGTGAAGGGACAGGAAACTTGTTGAGTATTCTTTACAAGGTGTAAAGGAGAAGGTAAAAATAATGGAAGGAAGAAGCAGATTGGTTAACTGCAAGCATTTCTGAATTTGCCTTTGTATCCTTTGGCACAGCCATCTACCTGCTGATCCTGCTCTTTATGCAGCCTTGTTGTTGCTTTCTGTTTTCTCCGGATAAGCAGGACTTATGAATGGGTTTCTCTTGTGCATTTTCTCTCTGTGAAGACCACTCACCTTTTAATTCCAGAGTTTTTAGTTTAGTTTCTAGTTTTCCGCCATACTGGCACATGAGCAGGTAATGACGAATTCTCGGAATCTATTTATCCTCCACACTTCTGTATTCAGAGGGAAGCACTATTTAGTCCTTGGCTTTTGAAGGCTTGTGGAAGGGGAAAGCTCAGGAAAGTTCAAATGAATTAACTTAAGGATGGGAGTTAATGCACATAAATTCATCCAAGAGGGATTAAGCTCCAGTGAAATAAAACCATTTTATTTCAGAGTGAGAGCTTCCACAAGGGAATTTAATGCAGTTTAACTTTTGAGCATTAACTTCCCACCTTCAGTTAATTGGTCTTAAGTCCCTTAAGCCTAAGACTTTGTTTCAAAGGCAGACACAAGTTTTTTCTGTCCATGGAAACTCTATACATTTCAGCTGCTTTTTAACATAAATGACTACTCCCTTGGAATTTCTAACTCAAAACAAATGTGGGATCACATGTTCCTTTTAGCTAAATAAACTAATTAAATACCAATTTTCTAACCTCCAGTGAAAGTGGACATTGAATAGATTGGAGTGTTTATTTATAAAATACCTGATTTGTCTCAAATAGCATTTCCCATGAGTTGCACCTTCAATATGTTGAAAGAGGTCACTTGTGGGACAAGGTTCTAGTGATGAGATTAATCTAAACAAACTTTGCAACTCTCAGGAACAACTAGATGAAAATCAATGGGTTTCATTATAAAGTAGTAGAGACTTGGAAAGCACTAATTACAAAATCTGCTCTGTGCAGTGTCTAGGAGATTGTTGCTATATATTAACACCATGGAAGTCTTTTCAGAAGTCCTGCTGTCCCTATGCCTATGAAGAACACCATTATTGAAAAATAAATAAACAGAATCACACAGCTGAGGTTGGAAGAGACCTCTGGAGGTCATCTGGTCCATCGAGCCAGTTCCCCAGGACCTTGTGTCCAGAAGGCTTTTGAATAGATCCAAGGATGGAGACTCCACAACCTTCTGGAGCAACATATGCCAGCAGTAAAAAAGTGTTTCCTGATGTTCAGAGGGAGCTTCCTGTGTTTCAGTTTGTGCCCATTCCATCCTCTTTGCACCTTCCCTTCAGGCATTTATATGTAATAGTAAAATTCCCTCTGAGCCTTCTCCTCTCAAGGCTATGCAGTCCCAGCTCTCGCAGACTTTCCTTGTGTGAAAGATGCTCCAGTCCCTTAGTCATCTTTGTGGCCCTTTGTTAACATGGACATACTGACTTTCTCCAATATGTCCATATTGCTCTCATTTTGAGCCCAGAACTGAGTACTCCAGGTGTGGCCTCACCAATGCTGAATAAGGGGGAAGGATCACCTCCCTCCACCTGCTGGCAATACTTTGTCTAGTGCAGCCCAGGATACCATTCGCCACCTTTGCCCAGAAGGCACATTGTCGGCTCATGTTCAACCTGATGTCCAGCAGGAACCCCAAGTCCTTTTCTGCCAGGCTGCTTCCTAGCTGGGTGGCCCCCATTATGTACTGGTGCACTGAGGTTGTTCTTCCTCATGTGCAGGACTTTGCACTTCTCCTTGCTGAACTTCATGGGATTACTGTCAGCCCATTTCTCCAGCCTGTCAATCTGGATGGCAACACAACCCTCTGGTGTATCAGTCACTCCTCCCAGTTTTGTGTCATCAGCAAACTTGCTGAAAGCACGCTCTGCCCCATCGTCCAGATCATTAACTGGACCCCGTATTGACCCCTGGGGTATACCACTAATCACTGGCCTCCAACTAGACTTTGTGCCACTAATCATCAGCCTCTGGGCCTGGCCACTCAGTCAGTTCCCAACCCACCTCATTATCTACTCATCCAGCCCATACATTAATAGCTTGTCTATGAAGATCTCATGGGAGACAGTGTCAAGAATGAAGACCTGGTAGATGATGCCCACTGGTCTCCCCTCATCTAGCAGGCCAGTCATTTCATTATAGAATTTTACAAAGTTGGTCTAGCATGACTTCCCCTCGGTGAAGCCATGCTGACTACTGATTATTTTCTTGTCCTTAATGTGCCTGGAAATGGTGTCCAGGATGAGCTGCTCCATCACCTTTCCAGGAATTGAGGTGAGGCTTACTGGCCTGTAATTCTCTGGGTCCTCCTTCTTGCCCTTTTGGAAGATAGGCATGACATTTGCTTTCCTCCAGTTTTTGAGCACTTCTTCCTCAAAGATTATCAAAACATTTATTTATAATGCATTGTAAGAGAAGAGTTGATGTTTGTGGCTTTTGCAACAGACTAAGCCCCTAAAGTGTTTTATTCTGATGACATTGCATGTGTACTGAATAATGTACAGCTCCTTGTGGTATAATTCATTGCCCCTTTGCTCTCTTGAACAAATATAATCTTGTCCTAATGCATATTTCTGAAACCCACATTATTTTGCTATTTCTAAGAGCAGTAGGGGTGATGTAAGTTTAATGAAGAACTGCAAGTAACTTCTATAGGGTATTGGCAAAGTAAATCCAGTTTTGTGGTGCCTACTAGATTTATTGCTATCGCTAGCTATTGGAAAATGTGGCAACTCTGCTATTACACTAGAAAGTGTCATCTGTTTGCAGTCAGAATCCTGTACCCGTTCTGCATGAAATCTTGCATAGTTTTTGAAAGCAAAGGTATTCCACGTGGTCATATATTACTTGTAAAATAAACATCCTTGGGCATGGCATAAAGGTGAATGCCCTGGTTTTTGTTAGAGCTCTAGTGTAAAATATTCTAACTGTCACTGTTGCTCTGAAAATATGCAGCTGCAGATAGGTTTTAGTGAATGAGTCATAAATAAATCCAACCACGTCACAGACACTGAATGCACATAATATGTCACAGGGTAGAACTGGAGAGGAAACAATACAAGCGGAAGAGCTCTGTATACCTTCTTTTGTTCTGCACTGGGATATACATGATCTTAAAAGCTTTACAGAGGTTCACTGCCAGTGGCTTTAGTGGAATTACTCCCAACTCACTCCTCTTACACAGCAAGGTGAGAGGAACATCATGTCCATGCCTGCAGATTACTACATAGTCATAGAAATAATGGCATCACTTTGTATGTTCTAATGTATTGGGGATGGTATTGCATGGCATGAATACAGGGTATGATTTTTGTCAGAATAGGGAGTATTATTTAGCTTAGCTACGTTACAGAAGAGCAGGAGTCTTCTTTTAGCTTATTCTCCACTTAAAAGGGTAGCTTTAAAAAACTGCTTGTCAGTTTTCAGGCTTCTACTTCAGGAATATTCCTGTAATTGCTGCCTACAAGGAGTTCTTCATTATGAGCCTGAACTGACAAATACTTTCTAGATTGTTAAGTCCTGACAGGCAGTAAGGAAACTTACAAATCCAAATACGGATGTATTGAAAACCAAGAAAGGATCCTTCCTTTGAGTCTGAGAAGATGGCTGTGTATGTCTCCTGGTGACAGTGGGGCAGCCCCACAATTCTGTATCCAGTGTGTGAACTAGAGGATTCCCTTTGGCCCACTTACCCAATGTAGCAGGGACAGGCTAGAGTGTAGCCTCTGTCTGTAACCTCTGTCTGTACAACCACCAGCACGTGTCCTACATCAAAGAGTTTGCATAGGTGGGCTCAGTAATGGACCACAGCCTGAGGCATGAAACTGTCCATTTTTGAAAACTAGCAGTAGTTAGAAGTGTGGACATGAGATAATAATCTATTCTGGATCTGCAGTATAAACATTTGTTTATACAGTTTGGTGAACATGCCAAGATTCATATAAACACTTAGCATGTGGCTTTGCATATGACCAGCTTGTGACAACAAAGAGGATTAGATCTTTGTGGTGGGTTAACCTTGGCTGAGCGCCAGGTGCCC
>VZZY01008367.1:54468-67252 GCA_013400335.1 Eurystomus gularis
CCCCCCCCACCTCCTTCTCCCTAGCTTTATAGCTGAGCTGACGTCATATGGTATGGAATATCCCTTTGGTCAGTTGGGGTCAGCTGTCCTGGTTGTGTCCCCTCCCAAGATCTTGCCCACCCCATCCCACTGGGGGGGTGAATGCTGGGAAGAGACTTGGTGCTGTGTGAGCCCTGCTCAGCAGTAGTCACAACACGGGTGTGTTATCAACACCTTTCTAGCTCCCAGCACAAAACACTGCTGCTATGGGGAAAACCAGCTCAGCCAGACCCACTACAATCTTCCAGCTTAACACAGCACTCCAGCATGTGCTTATTAGCTGAATTGGTGCCTGCTTATCTTCAAAAGTAATAATCTTTTTCATCCTGCTAGTAGTATGGATGAAAGAATCTGAAGCAAAGATTCTGTCTCTGCAACTAAATACAAAGCTAGAGCACAGAGCTCCTGTATTTCCAGATGGAAAGTTTGGGGTGGAAATATGTTCCCAGGCCCTGCACAGATGGCCAGTTCATGAGCAGAAAGCCCAACGCATTAGGACTCTGTACACAGACTCCAGGTGGTAGCTCTGACTGGGCTGCCTGACGTCTGGCAATCCTGAATAAATGGCCAGATTCCCCTTTTTCTACCTGGGCATCGTTTATAGACAGAACCTGTTCATGGGAGCCTGCCTGGACTGTGAAACATCTAGTAAAGTGTATGCATTTAGAAGCCTAAAATGCAGAGCTGTTGTATAGAGTGAAACTTGCAGGGATAAATCCCTGACATAATTGTACATGGCTTTGAAAAATGACTCAGGATGCTGGACAGGAAAAGTTACTACAAATGTGTCCTGGGTTGGCCAGGACAGGGTTAATTTTGTGTGGAGCTAGGTAATTCTATACCATGCTGACGTCATGCCCCGGGGTCACCTCCGGGGAGGGGCCAGTTCTGTTGGGAGTGGTTCAGTTGGAGTTCAGTTCGCCTTGAACTTCGCTCGGGTTCAGTCCCTCGCCGTTGTTCTCTGGTATTGGTTTTTTTTTTGTATTGCTCTTTTCCTTACTGCTTAGTAGTTGTTCTTTTTAACTGCAAAGTGCCCATTGTATGTTACTTTCTTTTATATATATATTAAACCTTCCTTACCTCAACTCAAAAAAGGCACGTTTAAACCTTCTTTTCCTTTCTCTGTCCACGGCCCACGGCAGAGGGGAGGGGGCGGGGAGAAGCGGCCGGCCGCACGGCTCGGCTACCCCGCAGCTCTTACTAAACCAACACAAAATGACATTTTATCTTTGACTTAAAAACTTGTATTGAATAGATAGGCTATAGTGCCTAGGCAACTATTTGCGTGCACATTCCCATAAATACAGTGTTTGTGCCTGAGCTGCAGAGAGGAGGTGAGAGTATTTGAGGAAACCTAAACATTTTTCTTGCTTTAATAGCAAAATGCTTCTGAATAACCAAGAAAGGAGAGCGGAACAACCAGAAAATACATAGTGCTTTTCTAACAGCAAAAAGTAATAGTAGAATAAGTGATGCTTAATTCTCAAAAGTTTGATGTGTCTGGGTCTAATCTTGCTGAGATTTGGAGCAATCCTTAGTGATGGCAAAAGGAAGGCAAAATCAGGCCCATTCAATAAAATGAGTAAACGCTGACTGGACAGAGCAGAGATTTGCCCTTCAGATGAGATCTGGAGCATCATAATCTGACTTCTGAGGAAACTGAGGCAGTTAAAAGCAATTACTTGCCAGTATTATTTTTCTATTTTGCATTTTAAAATCTAGAAACTGGCTGAACTGGTGGAAAGTGGAAGATTTCACCCAAACCCTGTTGCCCACATGGGATGGAAGTGAATAGGGGCCCAGGCCTGCTGCCTAACCTCGTTGCTTGGTTTTATCTGTGAAAGATTTCAGTGTTCGCTCCTGGTTTAATCCGTTTTTGAAGAGTAGCTATCGGATCAAGTTTTAAATCTTTTGACAGGCCTATACAAACATCGTGTTAAAGCTGCAGTCCTGGCGATGTCTGCAGTGCCATCTAATGGATACAACCAGCCCAAGCAGCTTTTACCCTCCTTCCCCCCCCTCCCCCTTTTTTTTTCTTTCCTCTTTTTTTTCCTTTTTTTTTCTTGTTTCTTTTTTTTTTTTTACCAAAGCCAAATTTTTACCGTCTCCAAGAGATCACAGCTTTGTAGAGGTGGGGAGTCTGTGCTCTTTTGTGCTGTATGCAGCCTTTCTCTTCCTGGCAAGAAAAATAAGATGGGCTTCCTTCTGGATTTTTGTCACAATAAAAGGCTCACTTCCCCACAGTGCTGGCTTGACAAGATTGGTTTATCCACACCGAGATTCTCTGGAAATTTCTTCCATCATGGATATGAGTGACATGGCAACATGGCAAGATGTCCCTGAAAATTTCTCTACTAGAAGGGGGTTGTTCTTATTTGGAAAATCTTGCCCAGTGCATAGAAAATGCTACCTATAGCCCAGTTCAAATCCTACACTTTGTATGTCCCCAGTTGTAGGATGCTGTCTCCTGTACTAGGCTTAACCATGTATGACAGTTCATAAAACAGAAAACAGTCCCCCTCAGGCCCCATCCTCCCAATGTGTGGCCCTGATGGACTTTACAATGACATTCAGTGAAGGCCTTAGGCTTAAACCAGGCAAAGGCAGTGATACTCAAGCGCTGGTGAAAAAAAGCTGTTTTCCTCCCTGTCTGTGTCAGCTGGTTGCTTGTTGTAGCTTTCTAGTGGTGGTGCAATGGAAATAAGGCGGGACAGAACCTGAGAGTTGCCCTTAGCATGTGATTTGTCTTTATCCAAAATAATGTCTGGACACCTTTTAAGTTCCCAAAGGGTTTTATATTCTTAAACGATAGTCAGGTCTTTCCATGCGTGGTGGTTTAGTAAAGCCGCAGTGGGTCCCTGCGGCGGCCGAGCCATGTGGCTGCTGCCGCTGCCCTCTCCCCCCCCCCGCCACGGGCCGTGGACAGAGAAAGGAAAAAAAAGTTTTAAAATGCCTTTTTGAGTTGAGATAAGGAAAGTTTAACACAGAAACACGTTAAGAAGCAATTGCAGTAACAAAAGCAATAACAACAGTAAGAAAGAAGCAATACACAGAAATAAGCAATACCGGGGACAAAGGGAGGGAGCAGCGCGATCACACACCCGGCGTCCCTCTGAACCTGGAACTGGCCCCGGGGCATGATGTCAGCATGGTATAGCATAGCCTGGCTGCACCAAATTAACCCTGTCCTGGCCGAACCAGGACACCATGGTTTCCTATTCAGGATGGATTTCATTCTTCAGACCTAATCCATCCAGTTTCTTGGCTCATGTTATGAATTCCTAGCTATTGCAGGGTGAAGGGATGCTGGCAGTGCCTGAGATCTTCCCTTTTCTCTCTGTCACACTGTAATTTTTAAGGCACTTGGTCATTTGTGACCAAGCACAAGTTTGTTACAGTCTGTGAGGAGACTTAGGATTTTCTATCTGATTGACTATACCTGAAGGTTCTTGCAAGCATGTGGAGTTACACCTAGTGACTCAGATGGCCCTTCTAGGATGCTAAGTCTTTTGAAGTGGAAATTCAGCATGATGAATGGATTACCTAGCTCTTAACAGAGAGCCACAGTGATGCTTTTGGCAACTTGAAGCTTGAATGCCTGTTCCTGTGAACACAGATCAGAATTCAGGCCTAAGGATTTCACCAAAGTATCACATGTGAGTGGTTTTATTCTGAAATACTTCATTTGTGTCTTATCTGTCAGCCTTTATGTGTTTGAAACATTTGGATGCCCTGCTGAGTTTTACTTTTATTGCTGGAAATATCTTTGACATGAAGAAGATTTTGAATCTTGGGTGTAAATATTATGCACTGGTGTTCAATTTTGTTTTTTATTTGTCCTCACTGTAGGATTTGCTCTCCTTGGAGGACATCCTTCCTTCCTTACAACACAAGACATACATCTAGGCACTAATGAGAGTCTCATGGATACAGCAAGGTTGGTAAAATGTCACTTGATTGATCACTATGTATTTGGTAGTTGATCAGGCTGAAACCTGTCTTACAGAATTTTGGAAGCTAATGTTTTCTTCCTGGAAAATGTCAGAAGGCATTCCAAATTTCTTAACTATTTACAGATCAGCTCACAGAATCTATAGATCAGTACACCGTGATTCTATCCACTCTAGCTCTCCAAAACACCTCACAACAAGAAATATTTTTGTCATAATTGGCATATTTGATAATGTGGGTGTTAATGAGAGTGACAGTCACAAAAACGTAAACATTGTATGAATCTCAGTCATATAGCTCCACTGATGGCAGCACATATATTCAAACAGGACTAGAACCTTCTGGTTCTGTTGCTCTTTGTGGAGCTAGAAGTACAGCTGACTGGCAAATCAAAAAGCAAAATCAAAAAGCAAAGACTTGATTTATCCTGGTTAGGCCAGCTGCTGGTGAGCCTGCAGTGACACTCTGGTCACTCTGATTCCCCCATTTCAGCAGCACAAAACTTGACTAACACTCTGCAGCCAGTTTCTGGTTTCATGTGCCCTCCTCTACAGCTGTACCCACTGTCAGGATAGCTGTGGAGGATGAGCTATGTCATTGTTCTCTTAGTGGCACCCCAGTCCCACATGCATGCAGGGATGAGTAGCTAGCAGCCTATCCCCATTGTGGTAACAGGGAAGAAAGAAGCTTGAGCTTTTTCTCCAGTGGATTCCCTCCGATGTTGCAGAAAGTAGCCAGAACATGAGGTTATCTTCTGCAGGTACTTTCTTGCTGGTTTTCATAGCACTCCATGTATTACAGACTAATCCAACCTCAGTATTGTGCTGCCTCCTAGGCATCCCTTTCACAGCCTAAGATCGATTCATTCAGGCTCAGCTGTTGGAAGGTTAGTAGTGTCTGAGAGGTCCTTTTATGTTCTGATGAAAGATGTGCAGTGTCAAGCTCATCAGGCTCAGTTCAAAATATGCAATCAGCCAGCTAAGCTTCTGTTGCCTCTGCTGTATGCTATAGTTTTCACAGTCAGTGGGAGAGTTTGTTTGACAACTGTTGCTGTTCTCTCTGTGATGAAATCCAAGGAAAATGTAAGAAAAAGACCAAATATTTGAACACTTTAAATCTTCCTTTCTTGCTTTTAACTGCTGAAGTGGAAGATGTGTGGTGTTGATAGTAGAAAGTCAAAATTTGAGTCTCTTGAAAGTACATAGCTCTCACTTCCTGCTAGGAATGTAACTCTGCCAGTATCCAAGTAAACTGCAATAGTAGTGCACTGATGTTTCAACAAATGTCCCACCGCCTTACTTTTGTAACTACAAGCTTAGAAGATTGAAATATTGTGTAAACTTCTGGGCCTACAAAAGGAACAGATTAATCTTAACAGTCAAGTGTGAGGTACATTAGGCCACTGTGTCCAGTGGCCACTGTGTCCAGTTCAGCAGAGCTCACGTGGGATTCAAATACATCTCCTCAAAAGAAATTCTTCATACATCATGGGTCATAGCCCAAGTTTAAGGAGGACAACTATAGATTCATCAAAGTGTGCCATTTAAATGCTTCAGAGCACATGCATCCCTGCTACAACTCTACTGGCATGAGAGATGGAGGATTTTTAAGTCAAACATACATAGCTTACTGTATCATATTAAAGGTTAATAGGAAACAATCAAAGGTAAATCCCCCACACTGATGTAAATAAGTTATTCTCCAAGTGTCTTGCCTCTTCTTCCATTCTCACTGGACCATTGTAAGCAGAGAGCCTCTCCGCTGAGAAAGGGGAGGAGGAGAGCGTGCTGACAGAGGGCACAGTAGTGCCCACAGGGAGGTGGGAGGCTGGTGCCCAGAGACTGGGGCTGAAGAGACAGAACCTGACATGATGAGCAGGGGTCCTGGCACGCCAGGCTGGAAGGATGAAGATCAGCTATTTACATCATCTTACAGGAACTGAAATTGACAAATGGTGAGAGTCTTCAAAGCAGTATGTCAAGGTGTCATGTATGCTGGTGACTCCTTGGGGACTAGGGAGACTTGGGTGCCAGGAGCTCCTTCTGGATCAGGCAGGGCAGAGCCTCATCCCCCTGCCCCCAGCCAGGGAACAGGGCAGCCAGGAGGCAGCCAGGTACAGCCACAGCCCACGGCACTGGACATCTCTGTGGGGATGGGGGTGGGTCAATGCTTTGCTGGGACATCAGCCCACAGGTGAGAGTCCAGGTCAGGATGAGCAATGGGCATGGTTACAAAGCAGCAAGAGACATGACTCCCAAGAGAAAGGGGTTGACTCTGATGGTGGCTCCTCAAAGTGCTGTCTGGGAGCCTCCTCTGCCCCATGATGTCAGAGCAATGAGGGGTAGCCCTCAGCTGCACTACTGCAAAGTTGTCTCTGAGCCCCAGCCAGCCAAACCTCCAGGAAAGGGAAGGATGTGGTCAGGGCCCTTACACAGTGCTCCCCTGCAATAACCTCTCCAAGCACCATCCTACCAGACATGCAGGACTGTCATTCGGGGGCTCTCTGCCATTCAGATGCCAACCCTGCAGCAAATCCTGGTGTGTTCTGATACACAAACAGATGTACTTTGAATAGGCCAGTTTTCATTTCTTCTTCTTCCCAAATGGAATAATAAAGGGCTATTCAGTCAAGGTCTCTTGAATGACCTTTGTTTGCACAAGCAAAAGGGAAAAGGAAAGACAGTAAGCTACAAGAAATAAGGCAAAAAGTAGAAGCCAGCAAATCTTTCAGCCATTCTGTGGAGAAAGCTCCCACAATACCCACTTCCCATTCTAGCCTTCAGCTTCCCTTTTCTCTGTTAATGCTCTCTCTTCCAGGTCAGGACCTTGCTTATGACTCTGATCAGGGGATTGTGCTCCTCTACTGAGTCACAGCACTCACCTGCTGTGACCTCACCTGCTACAGTGGAGTGAGGGCTTTCCAAAGTTCTTACATAGCCTCTTGTGCTCTGCTTCACTGCTGTTCTCATTAGCAGAATTTTTATTGACTTTACATAATCAAGGCTGAGCAGTTTACCCAAAAGAATATCCTGAGTGTTAATTCCTTGGCATTTGTTCTGAATGAAGGATAACATGCCAACCTCATTCAGTTAATGTAAGAATAAAAAAAAAAGAATGCCTGTAGTAGACCCAGAGGGTATTTTAAATATTTATAGTGATGTTTTTAGGGCTCTGAAGGCCTTAGAAGTACTTGAGATTGAGACTTAACAGTAAAAGGGGCATAGATCTAGAAGAGTCCCAGTTTTTATTAGAATTGCTGCAGGTAAGCATTGAAAGTATTTCTGCTGTGAACATATTTTTAGTGACTTATTTCCTGCTCATAATACAGTTCTTCCATGCTTCACAAGACATTTACATTTACACTGACACAGTAGCAGAAAGTTACCACCCATTAAGGAGCTCTAAGCCTTCCAGTGCTGTTTAGCATGTCTGATATATTACGTGAAATGAAATTTAAGTACTGTATCTGTATTTTTAATATTTTCCACTGTAGAGCAGTTCTGGTGTGCACCACTATAGCTCAGTGGCTGTAAGGTTCAGAGACAGCACTGGAGAACTCATAGGATGATTTTACCAGTCCACTGGCATTATTAGGGGATGAATTTCCTCATCTATGGGGAGCAAGTTTACTTCTCACCACTTACTGAGAACACATCCACCATATGCCCCTCTAAAACTATGAATGACGATGAAGTAGTCTTGTCAAAAATTTAAACCTTTTGAATGGGTACATACTTTCAAACCAAACCCAAAACTACCTTGGTTAGCAATATTCTACTCAAAATACAGGCAAATGTCCCATTTTCAACCTCAGAGATCAGCCACACCAAAAAGGCATACTTATATTTGTGTTTCATTTTGGATTCCTCAGAGGATACACTTGAGTAAAAAATTTCCAGCTTTTCTCTGCAGAAATAAAAGTTATTTTGAAGAGAGAGAGATGCAGTATTCCAATACACTCATATGTTTCTAAACTCTGGGATTTTGAAGTTCATAGGATCATGGTCTTCCAAAAAGAATGACAAGAGAAAAAGATCTTGTAGTTGGCAATAACACAGGAACCTTAAATAAAAAGTCACCTGATGAGCCTGTGCTTACTCCCGCTCACCTTCCAAAACTGCACCTTTACTAAAGAGTCTTTAAATAGCCAGGTCTTTTTTCCTATGGAGTCCTGGCCTTGCATGGTTTCCTTTAAATTGGTTTGATTACAGGAGACTTCATCTCCTCAGATGAGGTCTATTTTATTTTTTTTTTTATGAGTTCAATTTGGTTTTGATTCCACAAAGAATAAACCCAGTTTCTACCGGTTTTCATATTATAAGATATGACATCTAGAAATGCTGGCAGAAGGACTGTCTAATGTTGGACAGGTAAGTGTCTTTTAAGTCTAGTATCTGCTTTCAACACGTTAGGGAAGAAAATCCAACAGTTTTCACTAGCTGATAACTGATTATGACTGAATTTCCTCTAATGGCATACAGTGTAAAGGAATCATCTTCTTTAAATTCTTTATTAGTCATGTTGGGTAGGAATCAACTATCCTGACATCCTAAAAAAAGAGTCTAAGAAAAATGAGTCCCATTATGATTGCCTCTTCTCCTTGCCTGGTGGGACTGGCTATGTCTTGTTTAGGCTGGACACCTGTTCAATGGGTAACAAGAGGGAACATTCCATCCCTGATGACTAGTTCAGAACAGGATAGGTTTTCTACAGTCATGTGCTTCAAGCCAAAATAAACACACATACACACAGAAAAAGAAAGTAATGAGTTAAGAAGGAATAAAGGCACAAATTGCAACTGTTCCAATACCTTGCAATCAGTAAAGACCTTGTTCAGTTCCTGCTTTTCACTTGTACCTGCTATTGGCCATCTTGCCTTCAGAGAGAGCTTTACAGGGAATCTTGTAACATTCTGTAAGAGTTTTGCTTCTGTGAGGAATGTCTGATGTCGATAGAAAATATTTGTAACTGGCTTCATCAGGAGGCTTGTCTGTGTAAAGGCCATGGCATTAACATCCATACTTCCACAAGAGGAGATACCAGAATTCTTCATGGCTAAGCAGGAAGATAGAGAACAGAAAGATTTTTCACACTCTTGTATTCAATATCTTCTTTGTTTTGTTTTAAGGTCCTATGAGAGATAACATGAAAACACACAAAATTCTACTTCAAAGTGAGGCTTCAGGGCCTGATTAAAATACACAGATGCAAAGAAATGCAGAGCTCCAATCCATATTTAATTTATCTAAAGAATTCAGAGCATACTGAGTATACTGTGCTAATCCACTATGCTAATCTCCAAGTCTGTCACACTTTGGCAAATGAGGTTAAAACTGGAGTGCTACAGTGACTCCTGCTTGCCCCTATCCCCATACCGAGTTTCAAATTTGGACATTACTTTAATGCTGATACCCTGTGTGTCAAGAGGTGAGTGTGTAGGTAGGATAAAGAACAGGCTGGTGTTGGCCTCCTGTTTCTGTATTCATTAAGATCAGTATAAAATTGTGGTAATCTAAGATAGGTCTGTATTCCTAATCCTCACAAAAGTCAGACTACCATGGAGAGACACCGTAATATTCTGTCCATGCTACATTTGTTCTTTGCTAAAGACTCAAGAAATCTTGTACCTTATCTCTTCTGAAGTTATCAAATTCCTCAAATGTTACAGTGTCACGCAATCTCTTATTTCAGATACCTTAACATTGATGCTACAACAAAATGCTAAAGAGAAAAAAAACCCCAAAAAACAAAATATAAAATGCAGCAGCAGTTTTCATTTACTTACTATAGTGTGTGAATAAGTAAAACTGCTTACCTATTAGCAGCCTGTTAAGTGTCTGCATTTAAGTGTGTTATACAGGCATGATAAATTATTCATATAGCTTAAAAAAAATGGATTCATTACCTCTTCTTGTTAGTATTTGTGTATTACATGCTGATGAGTGCAACAGGGATATATTTATTATGTTTGACTTGGGTATTTTCTGCCATCCTCTAGGGTGATGTCAAGCATGACAAATGCAATCTTGGCTCGAGTTTATAAGCACAACGATCTTGACCTAATGACGAAAGAAGCCACAATCCCAGTAATCAATGGATTGTCCAATTTATACCATCCTCTCCAGATTTTAGCTGATTACCTAACTCTTCAGGTAACAATATAATTCCCATTTAATAACTTTTTTTTTTTTTTGCTAGGTCTTGATAAGTATTTGGGGAAGTCAGATTCAAAACCATTTATTCCTAGGTTTTTCTAAGCAGTAATTACATGGCATTTGTTATTCAAAGAGATCTTCATCCGACAATATAATTAAGGACTTATTTAATTTAAAACAATTACCAGTCCTATCAGCTGTAGTGGGACTGAATTTAAGCATAAAATTAAGTACTTCATTGGAATTAGGCTGCAATTCAAAAACTGTGCAAGGGCGTTACATATTAAGATAAAGGTGAGATGTTGGTTCAACCAAAGCCAGTGGAGGTTTTTCCACTGACTTCAAAAAACTCAATAGTTCACTCTTGATTCCTCCTTAACCTAAGAACAGTTTAAAAGGAATCGGTACCATGTATTATGAAATTAGTTGAATGAATTTGTTTTGAAAAGCCAGTTAATGCTACCAGTGCAAATGCCTAGTGTTCAGGCACTTAAACCTATTTAAACTTTGCTCACATCAAAGAACAGTTTAAAAAGATCATATTTTGTAGTTTAATCTAATGAAATAGTTGGTTTGACAGCAGGATAACCTTTTACACATAGAATACCAGATCTTTATCTATCAGGATAGGATGGAATAGAAGGACTACGCTGTTTTACAATCGAGGAGCTGGTTTATGAAAAAGATTATTATACTGGAATGCTGGTTGACAATTATGATGAACTCCTCTGACCTTGTTTACTTTCTGAATAAATAAAAATCACACTGCTTGAAAAAGGGAGGGCAGAATAATTTCCTGATTCATTCAGATGTGTTTCCCAGGTGTTGAAGCCTTTGCTATGGGACATTCAGTATGTGGAAAAGATCTAGTGAGAGTAATATTAAATTATTCATGACTTAAACTTTAAATACTGAAAGAACCATATCGTTAGTGCAAACTAATTTTTTCGTACTTTGATTCGTATTTTTCATAAAATTTTAGATTCTTAAAATGAAGACACCAGCAAACATTGATGAAGTTGAGACTAAAATGCTTTTACATACTTCAGAAGAAGGTGAATTTGTGAGATCCCATTGAGCTAGCCTCAAGGAACAGTTCAAATTACATAAAACAGTAATCTGTAATGAGAACGTCATCAATCATTAAATGGCAAATCGTACAAACCAGATGAATCTTACAGTTGTGTTTTATGGGGAGTTCTGACTTGCAAACACCTTAGTTATGAGCATTTTATCACTTGCAGGTAACAAGATCAGGAATAATCTGTGACTCATAGCCTACACACCTATTAATATCTCTGCCCCTAAACCCGGTTTTATCCAGGCCACTGACTATGGCGCCAAAATTCAGAGTGCTGTTGCCATGTACTCCATCTCCAGTCAACAAAGAGAGGCTGCTGAGCACCTCCATCACCCTCTAGAGATGCATCTCTTTCTCCACTGATCTCAGGACAAAATCTATGGAGACCAGCAGAATTAGTTGATCATCCTCTGCTCCTCCTCCATTGTGTCCTTGTATAGGGCAACCATGGTAGAAGCTCCAGGTGGACATGAGTCCACAGGCTGGACTTTTCCTTGGTTTGAATACCTAGTGCAGCAGCAACAGCAGGTGGGTGTCCTTATTGCGTCAGACACTGCTGAGGATGTCTTTGGAGAGAGTGTCCCTGCCTGTTTTACCTCGTAAGGAAACAGGACCATAAGAGTTGGTGCTCACACAAAAGAAACACGGAGAGATATAATGACAAAGTGAGATCTTATGGAGATCTCAAGGAATGTCTCTACTTTTGGACAATTGAAGCTTTTTAAAATTTGCAGCACTTTCCCAGTCAGCTCAATAAGCAGAGCACTGTTTCTCCCAGCTGTGCCCATCTCTTCCTCAGACTTTCCAATGTGTCCCTTAGCCCAGAGTTTGTCAGGTGATCTTTAGAGGCCAGCTGGATATCCACCCCACTTTGCCAAGAGCATTCTGCATCACTGGTTTCTGACCCACTTCCAGTCTTGCTTTCTTACCCGGGAGGGAGGGGCAGGCAGGGGGAGCTCTCAGCAGCACGCTGTGGCTGTTGGCCCTGCCGGCTTTTTCCCTTTCTGACCTGCCCCATCTACTGCCTTTTTTCCTCTCTGCACTGTACACTGAGGTGGAGAAGACTGGCCTTACAGCCAGTAGCATATAATAAAGCAGCATTTTAATCATATAATGGACTTTACTAGGTCACAGAAGTAGGATTAATGCTTGAAGAATTGTGAGCCACAGGGTCTAGTTGTCACTTAGCACAAACTTCTCATGGGATTTTTGTTAGGGTAAAAAGATGTTATCCAAGTACTGCCTGCAAGAAGATTAATATAGGGATGTTGAATAGTACCACTGATTCTTTAAATGAGTTGAAAGTTCATATATAACATTTTGACTTCTTTCCTGCAATGCAAAGGCAATTTATTTGATTATTTGATTTATACATACATGCAAACTACAACAGTAGCAGCACAGACTGCTAGCCTTATATTTAAATATAACTACAGATTTTGTGCAGCTTACTTCTCATTAAAAATGTGCCTTCCTTATCTCTGTAAATATTTTCCTGCCTGGATCTGCTCCTCCCCGCTGTCAGTACATGCCTAAAATGTACTTCCCCCCCCCCCCC
>VZZY01008367.1:67273-101675 GCA_013400335.1 Eurystomus gularis
CCCCTTCTTATTTCTGCTGCTGCATTTGCCAGTGAAGCATTACCTGTACTCTGGCCCTCTCCATGCTGAGCACATTTTTATTCTTCCATTTTCTCAATCCTATTAATTTTATAATGTGCCTTTTTCAATCTTCTTCAAGTGCTTTCTCTTCAGTCTGAAACAGCCTGATTTCCTGGTTTTTGTCAGGATGTCTTCTTGCTTATGGCTTCTGATTCCCTTTTCACAGTGCATTTTAGCATGGCTATTTTAGTATAGTCTGTTGCATTCCCCAAACAATGCAGCTGGTTTGTTTTCAGGCTGTTAGTTCTTGTTCTGTATTCAGGGTGTTCTTGTCAGATCACAAAGTGTGCTCCTGTCATGAATACTGGGGTGAGATTCGTCAGTTTCAATATCCTCTTGCCCAGCACCTTCTTCGTGAGCAACCTGGAGACCCTCACATGTCTGATGTCTAAGCTGGTTCTGCCCTTTAATACTGTGGTCAGGATTGGTGCCCTCTGTTCTTCCAAGAGGGATGTTTTTCTTAGCGTACGTGCTACTCTCTTTCTTAAATGTTAGGTTGAGCTGAGTTTTCTCTTGAGTTATAACCTGCTAGAAATGGTTGTAAAGTTTATGCAACCTGATTTTGAAGGTTTGAGGTTTGGGCCTTTATGAGTTTGTGTGCACATGCGGAGCCAATTTCCTTCTCTGTCTGTGCTGAAGGCACATAACAGCTGCTTGCTGAGTCCACCCGGTGCCTGTCAGTCTCCTGAGCAGAAGCCGTGGCTCACAACTTCTGCTCTGCGAAGCCTGGCTGGAGGGTAGCATCACACAGTTTGTATTCCAGGGATGAGCCGGGTATTGACATGGATTCAATTGATATTAATGTCACTGGCCGAATCGGCTAACTTGTAGCTGACTGCAGGTTGGCCAGACTGGTAATTAGAGTGGATCCATATGCCACTAGCTTTTTATGTCACTGGTCTGAAGGGAAATTTCTTTTTCAGAAAGAAATGGTTGGCATAAGAAATACATCAGTGATTCTATTTTAAATAGTGTAATGAATTACAGTGTTGCCCAGCTTGAAGGAGGCTGCCATATATTTTCAACTTCTCCTCTGTGTGTGACCCAAAGAGTTCAAATGATTATAGTTTTCAAATGCATCACCACCACCACCACCACCACCATCATCATCATCATCATCATTCTAACAATTGGAAATCCCAACTAAGATCTGGACTGGTCCTCTAGAATATACTGTTTCAATAACCGTGACAAAAACTAGTGTGGGAGTAAGAAACATAACTTGCCCAGCATGTACCTTCAACTCAGTTTGAGAGCCTGTAGATCCAGGTTTGCCCAGTTTCTCATTTACTGGATTACATTGTCCCCTAAAGGGCTAAAGCTTTGACTAGTCCCCTGCTTTCTGTTTTAAATTTTGACAGATTATTCACAGAATCATAGAATCATTCTGATTGGAAGAGACCTTCAAGATCATCAGGTCCAACCATTAACCTCGCAATTCTAGGCCACCAGTAAACCATGTCCCTCAGCACCAGTTCTACTAACTTTTAAATACCTCTGGGGATGGGGACTCCACCACTTCCCTGGGCAGCCTGTTCCATATCTTTACAACCCTTTTGGTGAAGAAATTTTTCCTAATATCCAATCTAAGCTTCCCCTGGTGCAACTTGAGGCCATTTCTTCTTGTTGTATTGCTTGCTATATGGGACCAACACCCACCTCTCTACAACCTCCTTTCAGGTAGTTGTAGAGAGCTTCTTTTTCTCCAGGCTAAACAACCTCAGTTCCCTCAGCCCCTCCTCATAAAGCTTGTGCTCTAGACCCTTCCCCAGATTCGTTGCCCTTCTTCGGACACACTCCAGCACCTCAGTGTGGTGAGGTGCCCAACACTGAACACAGTACTCAAGGTGTGGCCTCACAAGTGCTGAGTGTTACAGGGGGATGATTCCTTTCCTAGTCCTGCTGAACACCCTATTTCTGATACAAGCCATTGGCCTTCTTGGCCACCTGGGCATGCTGACAGCGCATATTCAGCCAGCTGTCAATCAGAACACCCGGGTGCTGGGCAGCTTTCCAGCCACTCAGGCTTCCTGAAGCCTGTAGCATTGCATGGGGTAGTTGTGACCCAAGTGTAGAACCTGGCACGTCATACCACTGGCCTTGGCCCACTGATCCAGCCTGTTCAGGTCACTCTGTAGAGCCTTTCTACCCTCAAACAGATCAACACATCTGCCTAACTTGGTGTCGTCTGAAAATTTACTGGGGGTGCCCTTCATCCCCTTGTCCAGATCATTGATAAAGATATTAAACAGAACTGGTCCAAATACTGAGCCCTGAGGGACACCACTTGTGACCGGCTGCCAGCTGGATTTAACTCCATTCACCACCATCTTTGGGCCCAGCCATCCAGTCAGTTTTTTATCCAGTGAAGTGTACGCCTATCCAAGCCATGAGCAGCCAGTTTCTCCAGGAGAATGCTGTGGGAAACATTGTCAAAAGCTTTACTAAAGTCCAGATAAACAACATCCAGAGCCTTTTCTTCATCCACCAAGCAGGTCATGTTGTCATAGAAGGAAATCAGGGTAGTCAAGCAGGACCTGCCTCTCATAAATCCTCTGGGCCTGCTCACCTGCTTGTTCTGTATGTGCTGCGTGATGGCACTCAAGATGATCTGCTCCATAACTTTCCCTGGCACTGAGGTCAGACTGACAGGTCTGTAGTTCTCTGGATCCTCCTTTCAGCCCTTCTTTTAGATGGGGTTTACTAACCTACAATGATTCATTATTCAAAATCTTGTTTTAATTGAGGGCTGTTATGACTGTTGTGGTCATACATTGCAGAAGTAATCTATAATGGTGTTAGAGGTTCAGCCTATTTGGAAGCAAGACACGAATGTCCCTAATTAGTTAAACCAGTCTTCTTAAACATACAGCAATACTAAATAACTGAGCCTGTTTTTTTTTCTATCCCTCTCTCCCTCCCCCCGCCCCCGGCTTTCATACACTGATACACTGCAATCATGGAGAATGAAACATTGTAAAAGCTGCATGAGAATGAGAAAGTTGACTGTAAAATTGACATTAATTACTTAGCAGGGGTTTTACATGAGAATAGGAAAGCCAAGTTTTGTGGCACTACAGCAGCAATCACTAGCTTGTCAAAGCAGCATTCATAAGGCAGAAGGGCTCTAGACTTTCTAAATAGGTTATTTTTTGCATGGCTTTTATAGGAGTATAAATATTTTGAAGTCAAGTTACAAATGAAACAAGAAACTGCAGAACAACCCACACAGGTAAAAAGCCCACATCAGTATAGCAGAGTTTGGAAAAATGGGGAGGGAGGTAAGGGGAAAAATGTCTTCAGAGGCTCAGGTGATCAGCATGTATCGTAAAGGGTCTGGTTTAACCTAGAGTGTTACCGTTGTGGCAAAGCACTTTTAGCAGGATTTTCTCTGTGTGGTTGTATAATCATATGCTATAAAACAGGGGGGAAAAAAGAGTATGTTTTTTATATAGTAGCTTTCGTATTGCCTCAAAGCTTTCTGGTTCTGACCAACACAATCATCTCATCTTTCTTGGAAGCTGAGGGTGTACGTGTATAAGCAGTGCAGAAACAGTCACAGTGAGCTGGCTTCAGATGAAGAGGTCTGAGTTACAGCAGCAGTGTACCAGTGGCAGCAGAAAGCTTAGCACAGGATATAAAATAGGCTCCACTCATGCACACACAGCTTGATTCTGCCTTGTCTACGACTTCATCCATTAGCTAGATGTCTTCATTAAGATTAGCTCAGCTATGCCTGCCCTATGCAGCAGTCACTGCAGATACAGCTTTGCGATTTGCAGTGCATATTGAGGGTCATTATACAGACATTTCCAGTACTTCGTATTTTATCTGTAACAGCTAGTAGCTTGGGAAAATGGAGAAAAGTGTTTAGTATGCACTGCACTACTTTTAATGCAGAGTAGCAGCAATAAGGTGGAAGTTATTTAACATAGAAGTATATTTGTGACTCAGTAGTCAGTGCTTTGAGCATTACAGGATGCAATGTCTATTTTTAAACAGTAAGATCAAAAGAACTCAGGGCTGTCTCATTTGCTTCTGGCTGTGGGTTCACATCTCAGCTATCACTAAGCCCGAGCTGGAAACCACTGCTTAAATAAATGCTTTAGATTGGCCTTCTCCTAGGAGCACCATTGCTAGGAGATGTGGAAGGACTCTGAGAGATCCTTGGAGACCTGCAGAGCTGTTATACTGAAGTAACTTCCCTGTCCACAAAGTCCTGATTTGCTCTCCTGTAAATGCCCTCACATCAAACCTCTGCCAATGAGCCTGCTGCTAACAAACTTCAACTGAAAAAGCCATAGTTTTACAATACCATAGTTTTGGCCCTTAAACTGTACGCAGCCTAGGACTCTATTAGGTTTAGATTTCAACACCATTTTAATGTCATTTGCTATTTCAAGAGCTACTATTTTTTACTCAAAATTGTGGTCACTGGCAGAAATGCCAGTAACTTAGTTCTGGGACAACTTCACAACCATTTGTTTAGGAGAAGCTGCTGCCAGGAGAGGAGGGGTTAGTCCCAGCCCTTTTCCTGTTTAGTCTTTTGGCATCATTGCTGCAATTGCCTGCACGGTTGCCAGTTAGTACGGCTCTACAGTGTGGATGCTTTTCCTCTCTGACAAGCATCGAACCATGTCACACAAAGTGTTGAAACACTGTCTGGCTTCCAGCTACTACAATGCAATTGTAGCATGGCCCAGTTTTGAACTAAGAATAAAAGTCTCTCCATTGTATCTTTAGTCTTTTGAGTCATGAGGTGGAGTTGTACAGAGCAGGCATATAGAAGTATTTGGTTATGCCTTTACAAACTTCATGCTGTCAACTTAAGTACCCATAAACATGCTTGTTTAAAACAAGTCTTGCTAAAGGGCCTCAAATTGCCCTTCTCTGGAAATACGAAACTCTTGTTCCTCCTTAAGTCTTATCTGTTGGTGGCTGAGGGCCAGGGAAGCTGCACACGTACAGGCTGTAAGCGCCATCAGGCAAAACTGCAGTTAACGCTGTAAAGCTGTTTCAAGTTCGGGTAATCCACGCTTTAAACAAATCACTTCACTCTTTGGCTGCACAATGGAGAGCAAACCCTGCAGGCCATGAGCAGCACAGCTGCTTTCTAAGTCTTGCTCTTTGCTGTCCTGTACAGCTGTGATGGTTACAATGCACTCTAGGGGCATGGCCACTGCTGTGGCCTGAATAAGGGGTATTTTCACAGTTTAGGGGAAAGCTGGAAGGAGTACTATCCTATGCATTAAGAGTGCCTCAAAATTAAGAATTTCTGCCATTCACTGATATTTATGAGCACCAGCCCATGGCTATACAGCTCTGGTACTAAAGTTATTATGTGTCTGGTGCTGTCTCTCGGACCGGGCCTGATCCTACAGCCTATGTGTCACTGGAGAAAGCAGCAGCACTTGGATCCTCATGTAAGACACAGGGGACTTTCCCTCCCTGACCATCCTGTAGCTGAATAGTAGTTCAATTAAAGGTACACTTCCACACAGCTAGCATTTGAAGGTAGCCAGCCTTCTTTGCACCAGACCCATGCAGCTTGCTCAGCTTACCTGGAACATAACCCCAGGGCTGTCTGATTCCCTTGCCAGGAGCACTATGGTGGGCTGAACGGGCTCACTATCACCTGGATTGGGGATGGAAACAACGTCCTCCACTCCATCATGATAAGTGCTGCAAAGCTGGGAATGCACCTGCGTGTTGCGACTCCCAAGGTAAGAAAAGCCACACACATGGCAAGCTAAATCTTGTCTCTTGGATCCTTCCCAAAGGCCTCAGCTTGCGTGTATCTAGAGTGTCAGCTTCCCAAATCAGGGTTCACATTCCTAATTCAGTTATTTTGATGCAAAGCAGTATAACTGCAGTATAGATTACAGGGGATTATAATTCCGCTTGAGAAAGTGTTACAAAGCTATCTAGTGCTCTCTCCCCCCCAGAAAAAATCTGGAAGTTGTTTCAGATTGGTGGAAGTATTACATCTTGGTTGGTTCAGATTGATGATGCAGCTTTTTAGAATGCTGTGTTGTAATACAATATAAAATATAAAACAAAGAATCAGTGTAGAACAAAAAATTAAGTCATGTATAGGCATTTCATTCTGTAACTGTTGAGATATATTTTTCTTACCTTATCAGAACACTTTACACCAGTTTATCTCCAAAATAAATTTTCAACAAAATCAACATCATTTCCTCAAGTTTTACAGTTCTGAAAGACATTCTTCTTCTCATGGCAAATGGTTCAATCAGTATTTTTCTAACCAGTGTTAATAATCAGTAAAGATCTTATATATGTGGTCCATTATATGTTACCTATTATCTCTTTTGGCAGGGCTTTGAACCAGACCTCAGAATAACTAAAATAACTGAACAGTACTCCAAAGAGGTAGGAGCCTAAGAAATAACCCAGTAGAGCAGTTTGAATAGAGTTTATTTTCATTACAAATGAAGTTTATAACTTGTCTTCCTGATCTTCCTACTTTATTCACATCAGTATGGTACCAAGTTACTTCTCACAACAGATCCTTTGGAAGCTGCAGACGGTGCCAATGTCTTAGTTACAGACACATGGATAAGTATGGGGCAAGAAGAGGAAAAGAAAGAAAGACTAAAGGCTTTTCAAGGTTATCAGATTACTATGCAGGTAAAAACTGAGATTTGATTTTTTCTTGATGCTTTTACAGTTTGCATTTATAAGAATCAACATCAGCAAAACACGGGTTCAGTATTTTTTTGAGTGGGGCCGTAGAACAACATGCAAACCTCCCTCCAGCTTGAAAAACTCAAAAAGATACCAAAGTTTGAGTTGTCTTACAGACTTCACATGGCTCGGCCTCTTTCAGAGCTTCCCAATGAGATCTAACTCCAGAATATGTGCAGGAGAGCTAACACTTGGCTTCTTCATGACCTAAAAACTATTTCTAACTTTGGATTTCCTCTTTGCTACCAGAAATGATCTCTTATATTTTATTTGGAATTAGCAGCTCATAGATTAACTCTTAAATGCTTGGGCAGCATTTGGGACAATTTTGTGTGTATCTGTCAGTGAATAAACCATTAAATATACACCTTTAAAATAATCTAGTTGAAATGCTTATCAGCACAAAATCAGTTAGATAAAACTTAAAGTCATAAACTATTAATTGCCCAAGACAAAAAGGGCATTTTCCTTGCTGATAGTAGTACTGGTTTAGTTGATAGTATTTTCATATAAACTCACAAAATACTATTGATGGGTATGTCTCTGAACTGGCCTAAAATGCTTTAATTCATTGCTTATTGGTATTAGATCAATATATTATGAGTGACAATATAAAAAGAAAAAAAAAGTGTAGCATTTTAAAACATGGTTTAGTATGTTCTTGCTGCAGTTATCAATAGTACTATATTACTGTATGGCATTCAAATAAAGATTGCACTTTATTGATCCAGTAGGTCACTAGAGTTTTTACTCCCCTACTAAAGCCAGATAAATAGGAGTAAATATTTGACTTCTGTGAAGTCAGCATGGAACTCTTACTGACTTACATGGAATATTCCCATCTTATTCACAGTTGAGGAACTCTTTAGAAGTCAGTGGAATTCTTATGAGTTCATCATCCAAATAACTAGAGTGGAAGCTAATATAAAATTTATTAACCTTTTTACTAGTTAAACATTTTATTAAAGTCCTCACATATTTCTTTATTTTTATATGTTTTTTGGTCTAGACTGCAAGATCTGCTGCTTCCAACTGGACTTTTTTACATTGTTTACCCAGAAAACCTGAAGAAGTTGATGATGAAGTTTTTTATTCTCCACGGTCATTGGTTTTCCAAGAGGCTGAAAACAGAAAATGGACAATTATGGTAAGAAAAAAGGAAAATAACAGTAGTTAGAGGTTACGGTCAGCTTCTGTTCTGCCTTATAATACAGGTTTGGATTCACCTTGGTTCCTCAGTAAAGTAGTAAATGTTAATACATATGTTTCAAATGCACCCCATAGCACATCACAATTTTGACTATAGGCCACATATATATGTAGCACAAATATTTCTGGACACAAATGTGACCTATTTGGGTTATAATCTGCTATTGCTTGACCCATTTTTTATCACTAACTGAAATCTACAGTATAAACTGTAATTTTTTGTTGTTTAAATCACTGGGTTTACTCTAATGATTAACCCAGCTGCTCAATTTTAAAACCTATTAAATGCTGAGATCCCAGGGACTAGTCTTTGAAACTACAAATTCCCAAACACATAAAGCTAGAGAACCTGTAGTTTTCTCTCAGGAAAAACTGCTACTGACACCAGTAGGAACTTTCCCTGAGAAAGTGCGCTGCAAGAGCTAAGCTTTGAAGGACCCTGAAAAGTTATGGTGTGGGTAATACTGTGTGATCCATGGGAACCATGAGAGGACACTCGATGTTTAACATAAACCATAACTCCTCTCTTGGCATTCCTAGAATTTCAGAAAATTACTTTCAGGTCTCATTAGCCTGTTATTTATTGTTGTCTTTAGAACCATAATGTTGACAAAGGCCAGTGAAAACTTTCAGAGGTGAAAAATAAAACAGAAATGGCATTGTCCTAGCTCTCAGATGAACTTAAGATGTGCTCCAAGTGAGTAGGTGTATTTAAAAATCTCAGATTTTGGACACGGTCAAAATTATTAAGAAATTTGTGTTAAATTCATAGTTTTGGCATTAAATTTCCAAAAATTGTTCATATTTTTAATTTCAATTTTTGCAATGTTTCTAATTGCCCTAAATATTATTTTTAAAAAGAAAAGAAACCTTTTACTTTTTGTTCCAGCTGCACATTTTTGGGGGGGTAAGAAAAATGTCGTATTTTTATTTTATCAAGCTATAAAAATAATGAATGCATGGGTCTTGTTTATATATTATTTTCTACCACTTTCAGCTCAGACAGCAAACTGAAAAATAAATTACTTGCTCAGCTGTATTTCCAAACAGGGCTGAATGCAGCTACGACACGGGTAGCAGCGAGGGGCTGCACAGCTGTACGTCCCTGCTTTGTGCCTGGGACTGCCTGTCACACTGAGCAGCGCTGAAGGGGAAGGAAGGATGGGCAACAAGACCGCAACCCCTGGAGAACCCTTGTAAATCCAGTTCTGGGCAAAAATAATAATTTGCAGTCAGACATTGCTGTGAAGTGGAGAAAAGAAGGCTCAGAGGAGACCTTATCACTCTCTACAACTACCTGAAAGGATGTTGTGGAGAGGTGGGGGTCAGTCTCCTCTCCCATAGAGCAAGCAACAGGACAAGAGGAAATGGCCTCAAGTTATGCCAAGGCAGGTTTCAATTGGACATTAGGAAAAAAATCTTTAGAGAAAGGGTTGTCAAGCATTGGAACAGGCTGCCCAGGGAAGTGGTGGAGTCCCCATTCCTGGGGGGTATTTAAAAGATGTGTAGAACTGGTGCTGAGTGACATGGTTTAGTGGTGACCTAGCAGTCCGAGGTAATGGCTGGACCTGATGATCTCAAACATCTCATCCAATCAGAATGATTCCATGACTGATTCTATGAAGCCACAACAGTGTGAGCCAGGTAACATACTCTGTCAAAACCAAGTAAGCATGGGGCTTGTTATGTGCATAGGCGTGGGGAGGATGGCAGAGCTGCTGCAACACCATGCCTTGTTTAGCTGACATTCCCACTACTCTCATTTCACAGCTATACCTAAGGTTTGTTGGAGTGCTAGGGGAGAGCAGGAGGAGTACATGACACACGATTAACCTCAGTGAGGTTTTTCCACATTTTACCACAGAAAATACAGCAAAACCAGGAATAATTTCCAAGTCCTGATTCTAGAATGGCTCTCACTGATGCTAGTGGAATTTCTGCTGAAAAATCACAAGCAAGCCCACGTGCCGTTTGGGTACTGACAGCAGTAGCTAAGGATACAATATAACACACCAAAAAGGCCTCAGCGTTTGATCTAAATGCTTTGAATTTCTCCTAGGCTGTCCATTAATATATTTTGTCCGCACTGAGATAACCTGTCAGCTACAATACAGAACACCCTAACTGATTTTCAGCTCTTTCCTGATTCATCATCAGAAATTCTAGCAAATAAATCTAAGTGTGCAGTTTTTGTCAGGACAATAATTTTCAGCACAAGACTTTAGAGCTGGAAAATATTTCCCCCTTATTTATTTTTATGGAGTATCTGTTTCCAATGTGATTGGATTTTTTTCTTTTCTTCCTTCTCTAGGCTGTCATGGTTTCCCTGCTGACAGATTACTCGCCACAGCTACAAAAGCCTACATTTTGATGCTTGGATTCCTGCCAAGAGAAACACATTCCTCATCGGCAGAATATTCTGGTCCGCAAACACATAGATTTTCTTCAGAAAGGATCGAGGCAATGAGGGATTCTTTAATAAAACCATATAGTTAGCTGCATACTATTGCGTTACATTTGTGAAAATGTTCAAGACAATAAACACCATTGCAAAAGCTGCTTTTCATCTCAAGGCTCCAAGTTGGCTATCCGTTGTAGTGATCAGCATCACTGAAAATGTTCCAAGGCTGTACATGTTCCAAGGTTGTCCACGATTGGCTCTACCGGCATCATTGGCATAGCATGATCTATACATAGTTGTGTTGGAACTCGTATAGTGCAGTATGACAGACATAACCTTCTCCCTAAACCTGTCCGTTTAATTTCTGATCCCAGGAAGTGTGTGCAGAAAAGCAGTGCTTTGCTTTGCCTTGTTTGCCTGCACTCCCTGGGCATCTTGTTTCTGTCCTCCAGCCAACCTCAAAATCCCACTCCTGTTTGACACCAAAAATATAGAGACCTTGTAAGCATTATCTTCCTCCATGACCTTCCTGGGAGCTGGCAGAGGAGGGCACTGCTGAGAGTTGGAATAGAGCAGCTTCCACAGAGTTGGATGTGGCAGAGAAGAGACAGCTAGAAGGAACTGGTTCATTCTTTGTCCATCTCCCCTAGACATTCACTCCCCAAACAGAATTTTGGCTGAAGAAGCAAGTTTTCTATGTCTTTTTTTACAAGCAAACATGAGTGGCATCATACGATGGAACTGTGTGCAGCTCCTTTGTGGAAAGAACTTGCTGCATTTTGTCTGGCACTGGAACATGGTGTACTTTTCAGCTGGTCCTTCCCAGCAGTAGACAGATTCATGACATTCGTAGCTATTATGATGGCTGGATATGTGCCATCATATTTCAGGTAAAGCTTGGAGTACTATTAAAAACACCCTCTCTGTTGTTTCTAATTAGTGAAAGGAATATTTTGACTTTTTTCTTGCTGCAATACTGGAACAATGTCTGTGATTTTTTAAAAATTCTGCAAAAGGGCTTCCAATTTCTGACCAGCTGCAGAACATTATTTGATTCCTTTCAAAATTAGAGTTCATTGCTGAGCCACACAGATCACTGAAACAAAAAATAAAAATACACTTGTTAATCCACCCACTTATGATTGATTCATGGTTTTTACAAGCATTTTTTTGTCTCTTGTTAAAAATAGTATTGTCCATTACAAGGATTTCAATAATTCAGTGATCATTTGCACTTCAGCAGAGATCTAGCTGCACCAATGATGGAGGATTAGGGTATGAGCTAGATATCAATGTTTTACCTCCCAGTTCAGTATGTAGGGGAACAGGCATGCAATGCAGTGTATTTCTGGTTGTGTTAGGTCCTGCTTTGTGAGTTAGGTTCCAGCTCAGCAAGATGACCTAAAACCATGGTAGGTCCTCTTAGAGCTAGCGCTTAGAACTGTAGATATCCTTACTATCATGATTTTACTGCTCTGTGAGAGTAAGACAACTTGTTTTGCTAGTCCTTTCATTTTAAAAATGCATTAATATCAGTTTTATTGTGTTGATTAATGTATTATCAGTGAAGCCAGGCAGATTTATGACAAATAAGATGTACTGTTAAGTGTTTCATGGTGAACAGATTAACAATTATCTGCTACTCTTTCACTTCTCTGTGCTCTGATTAGAGCTAACGTACATTTAGGTTGTCGCAGACACTTTTTATACTGAGGAATATGAGCAGGATGCCAGACATTTGAATCCCATTGGCACTCTTAAAACACATGTGTAGATCTGCTGCACAGCACATGAGAGCGGAGTCCAACGTTTCCAGGGAGGTAATTTCATAGGGTTCTATTTCCCTCTTAACATATACAGCAAACGATGATAGTGCTTGTTTTGTCTTGCACAGACTGGTGGCCCCATCAGCTATTCTGATGCTTTTTAGAAGTACTGGGTGGACTGAAGGCACATGCACTGAGCAACTGACCATTGTGTGGAAGCACTGAATGTACCACGTGCTATATCTGGTTTGAGATCTGGGAGCCAGACACATCCTGGCAAAGCAGAGTTACTAAACATGTGCAGGCTGTTTGCACGCAGCAGATCTGACACGTCCTGGAGTTGGTACCAAAGACACGTATGTTTCTGCCCCAGGTGCTGAAGTGCTGGGACCTGAGTTGTGGGCCCCAAGTTGGAGTTGATCTGTGAATGAGTCACAACCTAGCAGAATGTTTTGTTTTCCTTATTGCCTTCACGTTTCAGAGGCAGAACCTGGCCCACGTGTGGCTCTGTGGCTCTGTCCTCACCCAGGTGGTTAACCAGGAGCCGATCAGTCAGAAGAGCTTCCTGTTGGCTGTGGCTTCTGTTGGGGCTGGTTGCATCTTGCTGAGCTCTCTCAGTGGTGTCCTTCCATGTGAGGGGACATTGAGGGAGCCATCTCTGTCTGCGTGTCCAGCAGGTGATGCTGGCACCACAGTGGGCATCAGAGGAGCTGGGCCCACAGGAGCCTATGGCAGGGCTGTCTGAAGGAAGCCTTCTGAGGGGATGTTGCTGAGTTCAGTGTTGGCCTGTGTGATCAGGCAACTGATGGCAGCATAAAATGACGATGGCTGAACCAGCACAACAGGTGCCCAGAAATATGATGTTCTGAAGGGTTTCTGTGCTGCCTGAAGGGATTTTCGCTGCCTCCCCGTGCAGCAGAACAGCACTTGCACAGGTTACGCATCCTGGGATTGCCAGGTGGTAACTGTGGTAGTTCAAGACAGTATTATTATGCCATCCAGGTTCTTCGTGAATTCGTTACTTGAATTTACAAGTGATGATTGCAAATGTGGCGAGTAGAGGAAACAGCAGTAACACAGAAACATTTTCTAGGGGAAAAAAATAGTTTTATCAGCATTCAAGGGGCTTAAAACAAATGCATAACAGGTAGCAGTCACTAATAGCTTACAGTGTTTTTCATTACATTTATTATGCTTTAATCAGTAGAAGTGCTGTTTTCATTGCTGAGTGTACTTCAAGGATAAGATGTTGTTTTCTCTGCTGTTTTACACAGAGGCTCCTGCCTGGCTCCCGATAGCCTAGGCCTTCCTTCCACAAAAGCCCTGCTGTGCTCTTTGACCCAGAGAACAGTCCTGGGCCAGTTTGCTTCTATCAAGTCTTACCCACACTGACCTATTTAATAACCCTGTGCTCTGGTATCTCATCTTCATGCGTTTATGGTGCTGTGTTCTGGTCCCTCTCCAGGACTGTGCACCGGTGGGGGCAGCTGCCAGCCTAATCCATCACCTGCCCTGTTCATCCCCACTGTGGGGCTGGTTGTGTGTTGCCGCATGTACAGCCACATCCAGACCTCACACACAGGCAGGCGCTGCAGTTGTGCTGTGTCCCAGGGGGATGTATGCATGCTAAATGTGGTGCCCAGTGCCAAGCCGCAACTCCAAAGCCAGTACTAAATCTGCGTTTAGTATGACCAGAGTAAGTTTGATTGCGGCTGAGGCCCTGGGGGTGGCTCAGAGGCCCAAAGGTACTCTAATGTCATTTTGGACAGCTGAGGGTCTCATAGACATCTGCACAGACCTGGCAGATGTGACACAGGACTGATGGAGCACTTAGAGCAGAAACTGGTGGCCAGCAAGGACATCATACAACATCTCAAATGGCCTAGGTCTTGTGCTTTGTCACCCTATCCACTTCCTCAGTCTCTTCATGGTCTTTAGAGAATTACTCTTCTTCTACACCTGGAGTTAGAAATGTAGTACTGCTTATTAGCAATTTACGCACTCTGTAAGCTCTTGTTCTGCAGCTCATACCAGCAGTGGTGAGGTTCCTTGATTATCCTTTTGTGATCTTCTGAGAGAGATCTAACATTAATTACAGATTCAGTAGAGAAAGAAGGGCAAAATGCTTCTATGTAATTTTCTCAAGGAGTAAGGACAACATTTTTCCCTGTGTACCACAAAGCTAAGAGAGAGCACAGTAACTACAGCAGGTGAGAGGCCTGCAGAAAGGATTTACAAATAATTGATAAAGAATATGAGGAATAGTAACTTAGGAAGGACTGAGTGGGGAGCCTGGACAATCAGGAGGGAACAAAGAAAAGTAAGAAATCTCAAACAGAATTAAATATTTTATTTGCACCAGCTTGCATCAGGAATGACACTGGAAAAAGGTCTACGGCAGATTTACTTATTGTCTGGTAGCAGAAGCAGTCTCCTGTGAGAAGCTGTGTTGCTAAAAGGGAAAACAGGAATAATCACATTGATTAAATAACAAGGAAGCACCCAGGTTTGGTTGCAACCCAGGTTGCATTTAAGAGTCCTCCAGAACTCTTAAATTAACATTTACCCCTCATAAGACAGGCCAGCAAGTTAGCCATAGTTATTTTGCTGCCTTTCAAATTTTGTGAGGGAGGGAGGAGAAGCTGCATGAAGGTCTGAGCGATGGACTGAGCTGATTGTTAAGTCTGGGGAGAGTTTTCATGACTGAGCTGAGATATATTAAGCTTAGTTTTGTTTTCCAAGAATGTGTAATACTGGTGGAAATTCTGAAAAACAGACTTCACACAAAGGGAAAGGTTTCTTCTTTCTTCTGGGTCTCCCATTACTCAGTTAATCACTTCATTAATGTATTCAGCAAATAAACAGTGCTTTTTTATTATTTTGCCACGGCTATTTAACCAGCTGCCTTTCAAATGCAGAGCCCAGAATTTCTGGGTCTTGCCCAAGGTTATGTGTACAGAGACACTTCATAAGCCACAATAAACATTTTATTCAGCGCAGCATTTGCTGTCATGACTAATGGGATACAGCTATTTGCAAGGCTATTTGATTCTTACACAATCTTGTTACCAGCTCTTTGAAGAAATCCCAAACCTTTGTGGCCTCTGTAAATGCTGATGATCCCTTCCATGCCTGTGCGTGTAGAGGGTTTTTCTCTAGGGGCAAGCAATCTGAGGTGACTCCATTCAGAGCACAGATCTTTCATAACCACAGTCAAAGCATTGCCTGACCCTGCCAAATCCCTTGGAAAGCTCCTCGTGGTCTGCATTACATGTTAGAGGACTATTGAATTCTGCTGCTCTCTAATGGGCCTGTTTACAGGGGATTGGCACCCATGCAAAGTAGGCTCCAACACAAGCATAATCTATCTTCAAAGAAGGACGAGCATCAAAACTGCAGACTTTGCTGATCAAAGTTACTTACTTTAGCCAAGATTTAAGTCCAACTGTGAGTAACGGCAGCTGGAGGAGAGTTCTGAAGAATGGGCAGGGCAGGACAGGCGCAGGTCACACTTAGTGATTTAAGCACAAAATAATGTTTATTGGAGGGAGAAAGCTAAACTACTTAGATGGAGGCCATAACTTTTGCCATCCTGCTTCCTGTGCTGTGCCCCAGCTAAATGTGGCCTAGGTGTTCGCTGTGCTAAAGGTTAATACTTGACAACCTGCCAGCCACTGCTCGCTGGGTTCTCTACCAGCAATAGTGCTCAAGGTTAGCTGCTGCTCTTACTTGGGTAACAGAGAAAGAAAACCTGTGAGAAACTGAAACAAGAGACTCACTAGTGTGCACACAGAAAAATTACACTCCTGAGTCCAAGTGCAGGCAGCTGCACAAAAGCCTTTGTTTAGGTGTCCCCCCAGGGCTGTAGAAGACCCAGGTTAGAAATGCAGGTGCAAGAGCACTGTCCTCACATGCCACCCCTTGCCAGAGTAATCTGGAACTCTGATGGGGTAAGGATGGGATCTGTACCCCTCTGATCACCTGGGATGCTCTCCTGCATGCCTGGGGCATGTTCTTCCCACCAGTGGGCTTCAGCTGAAGCAAAGCCCTTGCTGCTTTCTGCAAATTGCTCTGCTCAAGAGCAGCTCATGCTGTCCCACTGATGGCCCAATCCACACCCTGCACCCTGCTGCACTGCCAGAGGCCTGGGCTGCCCCAGAACCCCGTACCCAGCGCTGTGGGGCAGAGCCCCCACCCCATTGCAGCCTCAACAGGGGGAGGTTTGCACCCATCCTGCAAACCTGCCAGTGTGGGGCACCTTGAGGATGGTGCCCCACAGAGGATGCACTTCACTTTACCCAGGCAGACTAGAACATTTCATAATTGATATAATTTGAAGGATATTTGATTACTTTGGGCATTTAACCAATTGAAAAGAATTGTTTCCCAGCACCACGGAATCCCTTCATGAGTCACCAGCAGGCTTTCAAGACCCACTCTGCAGGTCAGATTTCTAACAAATCTGAGAGCAGTTCTGGGGGATTTCTGAGGACCAGACACTAGAAGGTGAATGGCACCTCTCTGGAGGATTTCCCTTTGGTGGGACAGGCCTGTGGACTCCTCCCAGTCACAGACACCTCAGAAGGGAGCAGAGGCGGGAACCACGGAGAGGTTTCAAAGCACTTGAAACTCAGATTGACCTCAAGCAATAAAATGTCATAACCCCAGTCCAGCAATTACAGAACACACTTCATGTGGTGATCTACACATATGCCTTATAGGCATATAATCCTATAACACAGAGCTGCTGATAGCATGACTACAATATTCCTTCTACAAAGGAAGAAGAGAGAGTTTTCAGATCCCCTTCTTTCAGTCTTCTGTGCTGACACAACTGGGTCTTTCTTAAATGCATTTGTAACCCTGAATTTCCTGTGTTTTGTGTAATGACAATGCCCCATGTTTTCTTTCAAATTGCTTTCACATTCTTGCAATAGGAGGACTTTTTAAAAGTGTAGTCAAGTAATTTGATTTTGAGAAGCACTGTGGTGGAGACAAGGGTAGACGTATATAATTTGTCTCCTACCAGCTTTATGAGTGTCTCTCTCACAGGGAAGGTAACAATTCCATCCAGAAATAATTCCATTAGACGTGAAATATCAGAGCTGTGAATCACTGGGCATTTCAGAGCATCACTTCACAGCAGGGGAGCATCTGAAAACTGCACCAGAGACAGGAGTTTAATTCTTACGGTAGCACTAGGGAGGAAAATGCAATCAAAAACAGCAATAGGAAGTTGCAGAACAGCAGAACTATCTATTTTGATAGTTGCCTTCCTGGGAAAAGGAAACCAGGAGATTACAGTTATTCTTTCAGCAGTACTGTTGATTTGGTCAGGGTAGTAACTAGGATTCACAAGACTGCAATTAGGGGCTCAGGAAAATATGTTAAATAAAGTCCTCTGAAAGACTGTATTGTAGTGACCACACACACACTGCTTTTAGGTATCCATATAGTAGGATAATAACTAGTTCTGCCAAGGAAAAGCTTTTCTGGTGTTTTGAGAGGGCAGTGAGACGAATCTGTATTGGAGGTTTATAAAGGCAGAATGGATTCTGAATTGTGGGGCCAGTCAATTATCACCAGTTTGAAGGTTTTCTCTCTGACTACATCACCCATGCCTTGTTCCTGTCTCTGCAGCTAGACATAACACCAGTCTCTCAATGTTGACAACTATAGGACCTTCCATCCCACAAGGGTGGTCCTGTGAGACCATCACTAGTTAGCCAGGGCAGTTGTTTTACCCGCAACTTTTAGGACTTGCCCCATTTTGCAATGGGATAAAGGTGTTTCCAGTGACTGCTGCTAATGACCATGATGGGTCTTCTTACTCTTCCCCATCACTGAGGCAGACAGAAGGAGAACAAGTATGTTTATTCTGAACACCATACATTGCAAGTGACAATAACTGGGGCCCTGCTAAGTAGTCAGGCTAATTTAGAACTATGGGACCAGACCTTCAGAAGACATAAATTCACTAAAATTGCATGGACCTTAAGCACTTGGTGTCTCTGAAAGCTAGCACCTGCTATCCATCTCCATATTACTACAAGTGTCAAAGGCTATTGTAAAAAAATAAAGAAGGCTTTTGTAGCTGGCAGCATGTCAGAGTTGTTATGCCAAAATCTAGGCAGCTAAAAAAGGTAATCTGCAGACTATTGGCCTTACATGGCTCAACTGGATTAGCCTTTACATCCTACATGTCTGGATTGTCTCCAAAAGAGGTAGCGAGCGCCCTTCATTGAAGCAGCCCTCTTTTTCAACCAGTTGATGGAGAGCTATTATTCACAGAGATGCCTGGTTGCCTAATACTATGATGAAGACAGAGAACATGTATTACAGAGGCTGTTTGCAGAAGCGAACATGGGACATGCTAAAGCAGGAGGACATGCTTAGCTGCAAAACCTCTGCAAAAAACTGGTGGCAGTATATTCAGTTGCAGTTGTGACAGTATCAAAACACAGTTTTTCATGACAGAACTCAGACTTTAGGAAATGTTTTTTGTCTCTCCAATTTTTTTCAGCAGGCTGCTGAAGAGAGTATGTGTCCTTGAAACCAGGTGTTTACCTGGTGAGGGGACAGAGAGCTGAGAGCCTGTGAACTCTGGGGATCCTTCTTCCCAAGCATATGAGTCTGTGGCTGCCTGACACCCTGGACTCCTGGTCTGACCATACTGTAGCCACCTCCAATGTTTGGCACTGAGGTGCTTGTCAAGGAACTGTCCTGTAGCCAGGATCTTCCTTCTGTTTTTCAGAGACTCTCAGCACAGCCAGAATTATCAAAATCATCTGTGAAATAGACCGACTGCTCCTCCTCTGCCCATTCCCATCTCTCAGTCCCAGAATTCCCATGCAACTCTCAGCTTCCCAGGACCGAGGTGTGTAATACCGTGTGGAACACAGGCCTCAAATGAGAGATTTTTTAAGGAAAAAAACCCCTACCACTCTTAAATAATGAATACAATGTGTTGCTGCATTTATGTCATATATTATCTGTAACCACAAAAATAAGAGAGAAGTGATCCTATGCTTATCCGAGATGGAAAATTTTGGAACAAAGTGAGAGCTGCTGGAGATGTCTGGGTCTATAGAGAAATGTCTGCACAGTAAAGAGGTAGATGTCCAGTTTGGCAGAAGACCTTGATAAAATAATTGATGATGTATTTTCTGCATTTGCCTTGAACTATCAGGAAGCCTTCCGCATTTCCTTTGCAATTTCTCATCCTTTTTCTTCTTAAACTTCAGTTCTGCATCAGCATTGACATTGTCATCTCACTGAAATCCAACAGGGATGCCCTTCTGGTCTTTGAATGCTGTTTCACATTCAAAGTAGTTGGTGGTCATCAGCAGGTGATATGAGCCATTGCAGCCATTTATTTAAATATTCATGTGCACTAATCCCCACAAAGTTATAAACAGTGTGATCTATCATGTGTGTTCATAAATGTAGGGAAAAAAATGACAGTCTTGAGAATTATGCTTAAATAATGTACGTCCTTGCTAGAAATGTTTTGTGTTTGTAAAGGCAGGGCAAAAATAAATAAGAGGGGGGAAAATTCACTGGTTCCCAACTGCATCCTAACAAATAAATCACAAAGGCTCTCCATGCCTCCCTTGAGATACTTATTTCCTCTACTCTCCCCCCAGCCACAATGAAAGGGGCTTTTCTTCCACTTGAACTGACCTTTGGCAAACATTTCCCTTTCAATTAAGATCTAAAATGTCCTTGTGGGCTGCTGTTGCTGGGGATGATGGGGAGAAGGCTCTCTGAAGCCACTCACACAAGATTCAGGACAGAGAATAATTACCTGAATTCATAAGGTTAATTCCAGTCTAGACAAAGGCAGAGAGAAGTCATCTAGAGATCTCTGTTGGAGAACAGTATGTTTGTCTTTCTGGACTTTCTGGTCTCCCCATACTGGCTGCTTACTGTATGCTATGAATATTTCTCTCATGGACTGTTGAGCAGTTACTGTGTCTGAGTACTAGGCTTGCTGTCCTCACATCATTATCAGTTTTACAGCCCAGTGTGAGCCTCCCAGGAATGAGGCTTTGTCTCTGGCTTGACCTGGCTCACTGGAGTAAATGGAAAGCCTCCTGCGGATGGCAGGCTGGGTGTGGGTGTTAGGCACTGGGGAATTTGTTGCCTGAGAGAACTACAGAAAATTTACTAAAAACATACACCAAAAACTTGCTGCATGTAAACGTAAAGGTGAAGCCCAGAGTGAATTAATATACAGCTTCAATAAAAAGGGACAGCATAACTAGAAGAGGTAAAAGAAAAACATCAGATTAACGACTGTGGGAACTCCAGAGGGTTGCATTATATTCCTGTCCAGCCTCCGTTCTCCAGGTTTTGCAAATTCTTGAGAAGGTGCCAATATTGCAAGCAAATTACTGACTGGAGACTGGCTATGTGACGTGCTGTGAAATGCTTGGGTCTTTGCAGTGCGATTGGGTTTTGTGGCATTGCCATGTCAAGTCAGTGCTATTAACAACGGTGTCACTGTTAGGATGGCCAAAGGATACAATATAAGCTTGGCTTGTGAAAAGAAAAAAATATCCTTCAAGACAAGGCTTTTGCCACACAACTAAAGACATCTTGTACGCTCCTGTGCAAGGGTAAGTGAAATGGGATGAACAGTGGCCCAGTGCTCACACATTTCTTGGTGGGTGGCATATATGCTATGTGCCATCTCTTCTTTCTCAACTACCCATCCATATCTTCCTTAAGTCCTAAGCCTCCTAACTGGCTTTGGTGCATTCAGCTTTATATCCTTGCTGAAATATTTTCTTTCTTTGGCTTTGGCAGTTCTGCCCTTCTCAAGACCTCATCCCTTTTCTCTGGTTATGCCTTTAATGCTTCTTATCAGTGGCTTCCTCTGTTGTTCTTCCTTCTTCCTCTGCAAAAAGAATCCCATACTACATTGGTCTTCTTCTCTGCATCCTGACTATGTACTCTTATGTGCTTACAAGAGCAACTCATTAACCTGGAATTCACTTTATTAGGCTAAAACTTCAATATCCTTTACATCTTATTCCCCTTCCCTTAATCGTCACCATTGTCCTTGGCCTCAGTGGTCTCTCATTGACCACTCTCCTTGCCTTTCGGGTCCACTGTAATGTGAATTCCCACAGCCTGAGTTACTTTCTGCGCCCAACATGGTGTTCATAATAGTCCACTGTGACGGAAATTTATGAATCCTTCCTCCTCTTGGCCTTCCATGTATCAAAACCGCTTAAACCTAATGCATATGCACTGATCAAGTGATTTCCTTCCCTGTTATATCCTTTGCTGTTGCTCTCTTCCTTATAATTACACCAAGCACAAATATTCTCTGTTCCCTTTCCAGGCTTCTATCAGTTTGTTTATTTTAATGCCTTGTTGATTCTCATCCTCTGCTATGCCAGAAATGTGAGCCTCATTTGCCTGGATATCTAGTTTCCCACTGAGTACACGCATATTTTCTTCATTGTGGAAGGAAGGCCCTTCTGAGTCTAGTCTTTAAAATTGATATCTGATCATTTTGCTAGGCATTTTTATTTTGCTGCCTACACAATGGTGCCAATTAAGCATGATTGTGGAGGCAGCCAAGGAAACAAAGAATCCTATTCTTTTTTGCACACATATTTACATGTATGTGACTGAACTATTAATAGATATTGCATGACCTATTCAAACAGGACCAAAGTATGTGAGAAGAAGGCAGTGTGAGTAAGACTGTGTAAAGAGCTGAACTGTGACTTATGTTTTGATGCCAGATCTTCCACTGCTTTCGCATGCTCTACAAAGTCACTTGCTTGTGCCTTTGTTTCCTCATCTTCGAAACAGGAATAATTTTTGCTTACCCTGTTTACCAAGTGATAAAGTAAGCTATGCAATAACCATACAGTGTTGTTTTTCCTGTCCCATTCTTTCTCATTATGTATCACACCAACTGGTTTCATCTGCTGCTAAATTAGACCATGGGCATCTGAAGGAATCCTACATTTTTCACAGTATGATGGCAGAGGCGTTGCAGTGCTCCCTAACTTTCAGGTACTAAGGCAGTACAAACAACAATTATATTAAAAGCACCTCTCCTGGAGCTATGGACAGTGCTACAAAGGAGAATGCTAAGTGTCTGTGCTATATAATGGGGATCTAAAGCAATTTCTTGTGACATTTTATAGTCTCCTGGTTGCCTGAAAGAGACGAGGAAAAATGTAAATTGCATGCGTTGTTGCCATATGTTTGGGAAAGCAAGATCCATTCATTCTTTTAGAATAGAGAAGCCTGCTGAATTCAGACCAGAAGTCAGATACACATCATGTTCATCCCAGCTTGTAGCAGTAGCTACAAAGGGCTGTAGCAGTTCTTTATTCCTTTGTTTTTGAGTGCTGCATAAAGCTCTATTTACCGTAGCTAAGCTTCTATCACAGAGACTTTGTATACTATTTTTGAAGGGATTTATCACATCCTGGTCAAAAACTGTATTTTTACTCTAAGGAAAAAAAATACGTGCTCTCCTGTACAGCATATGAAGCCAAATTTAGGCATAAGCCTGACTCCATGAACTTCCTGACTTCATGAGTATCCCAGTCACTTACATGAGGGCTGAATTTGGCCTGGGATGCACATTAGTACACTAGATTGCTATTCGAAAGCTAAGAAGTTTCTGTTTAATCTTTTCAAGACTTTTATCCTTCTCTAGTAATTCACAGGAAAGATATATAGAATGGGTAGGGAGTGTGGTTTTCTCTATTCTCTGTTTCTCTGTTCTGACACCTTATAATTTTTAGGGTTTCTTGCTCCTTATTTGAGACCTGTAGCCATTTTACAGCTATGCATAAATACAATAATTAGCAACTAGGGAGGCACTGAAACTGCCAGGCTGAACATCTCCATTAGTAAGAAGCACAAGAGGCTGATCTTGCCTGACTCCTGCTCTAATTCTAAAAATGAGGCAAATTTTGCTTATGCAATTGTGTTCTGAGAAGAACAGCACAATAGCTTAGGTCCTTAACAGTATCCATGATTTCCTAATAGCATCTTTCTCACTCTGTTGTTTTCCTTTGGCTCTGAGCCTTAAGAATCATGAAGCAGAAACAGTATGATCCTGAGAGGATATTTTCCCTAAGGAAAAAAAATGCCAATCTGTCAGATTTAAAATTTTTTCAAGATCCATGTGCTGGATCAGAAGAAAATGATTTTACTCCCAAAATACCCGCTATACGGTGTCTTCTGAGGTTAGGGGATTTGCAGCAACTCAGCAGCTGCATCAAACAAGACGCTGCAGGGCAGGTGCCTCTCACCTAAGTTCAGACATTCACACTGCTTATTCTTGGGCATGAGTTTGCTATATCAGTTCTCCTTCTAGACTGGGGATAGTAACAGGCATTTCTGAGAGAGACACATTTCATCCTGATGTGCATTTCCAAAGCAGTCCAGAGGTAACGTCTTCAACTCAGCTGTTGCTTTCTCCTAGCTGTAAATAGTGTATAGGTGACCACCTCACAAATGAACATCTCCAGTGAGAGGAGTTCCTCTCACAGTGTTTCAGTTTGGGCTCCTGAAGTTAACAGCTGCTTTGAAAACGTGTGCGAATTGCTTTCCTTGGGTCAAAGAGTAAGTCTGCAACACAGCCCGAAGTAAAGGTTAAGATGACTCAGTTTGTACACTAGTCACATCCCTGTCTCTGACTCTCTCTACCATGTTCCCATCTCTTTCATTGCTTATTTTTTGATAATGTGACCAAATGAACGCTTTTACTGTGAATGTTTGAAAGAGCCACTTGCTGTCTTTCATTTACATACCAATAAAAGTCATAAACCATGAAATAGGCTAGTCTTTTATCATCCATGTTTCCACCTTCCTGCAGGGATTTGAATATGTCTCCCATGAAGAAATTTTAGGCAGTTTACCCACCTCTAGGCAAGGGCAAAGCATTCCTCCTTGTTCTCTAACCTACACATGGGCTGCCAACAGAGAGCATTACACTCACAAGAGCATTGAAGAGAGAGAAAAGAAAAAAGTGAGCCAAGACTGTGAAAAAAGTCCCTGGAAGAGAAAAAAGGAAAAAAAACCCAAAACCACAAGGAACGAAACAGTATATTAGAAAAGAAAAGCAACTAGAGCGGGTGAAAAGGGAGTTTTCCAGGGATGCTACTGAATGGAGCTTTGGTAGCACTTGGATATTGCAGTACAGAGCAGAGACCTCAGGCCTTGTCTTGTGCTGCAACCCTTTGGTCCCATTTCTGTGGCATGATCAGCACTGCTATCTGTCTCAAGACTGCGCCAAAAGTAGGGGCAGTCAGAGACCAGATATCCCATCCTTAGAAAAGCTGCAGAGCTTCAAAATTTGGTTCAATCCTGAATCATAAATAAAAGTGACCGTCACAGACCTTTTTCATGGAGGCAAATGTTCAAACACCAAGGACAAATTGTTTCCTTGGAAATTACTCGATTAGACTTCATTTTGCATTTATGTAAAATAGAAGTGTAACATAAAAGCTGTAGCAAAAATGTAAGAACAGAATATTTCAACATCTACAAATATTTTAATGAAAGCCATATGCACCAGTAAAAAAATTCACTTTTGCCAAACCAGCATTTTCCACTGGAAAAAAAATCCGTCTAAAGCCCCTCTTCCTTCTCTTTCAAATACATTCACCTACAGGTTAAAATTAGCTATTATCCAATCAAAAACATGTCTGTCGTGCTCCTCTTTCGATTTCCTTTCTAGAAGAAAGAAGGTCATCTAGTGATTTATGGACCCTGTGAAGACCAATCAACATTTTCTCCAATGAAGACCAGCCTGAAGATTTTTCATCCCTGTGTCATATCAGGATTTAAGCTTCAGGGACAAAGAGGAAAGTTGGTAGGAGAGTGAGCAGGGAGGGACTGTAAAACAGCCGTGCTGGATGGTCACAGACGAGAAGAGGTTGACATCACTATTTAAAACCAAGCCAAGTTGAACGTCAAATATTTGTATAACATCATCACTTGTCATTGTCCCCTTATCAGTATGTTGTGGGACATAGGGACCAGGCATCCATTGCATTCACACCTGAAAGGAAACAAGCAAGTAAAGTCCCAGATCATTCAGGAAATATTCCTCAGTCCCTCTATAGGTCATTTGTCCTCTCCTCAGTGGTGTCTTTAGTAATAGGCTAGCATAGTAGAATTATGTATGTGGCTGAGCATTTATGAAAAGCTAATATCTCACTTAGGCCAGAAAATGATCTTGTGCACTCTGATAATCCAGCAATTACCAATCATCACATTAGTTTCCTTTGGGAAGAAACAATGATTACACAAAAGGCACACCACACTGCATTAACAAAGCATTCAAGATGTTTTTATTAACTAGATAATATTTTACAAATAGTTCTGTAAATATATCCCTGGGCAAGGAGATTCAAATCGAGACTTAATTTAGGGAACACCTCCTTTGATTAAAAAAATATGTTCCTGAGAACAGCTGGAGCCATTTGCCGAGATAAATCAGATGCTATTCTCAACTTTTATGGGTTGCTAAACCCATGAAATATATGGTATGTCTAGGATTTGTTGGCTGCATTCTTGTGCTATGAGCACAGATACTGTAGTACACTAACAAAGAAAAATGATGGACTCAGCAAGCTATGGCAAAGCCATATCTTCTTTTCTCATTCTTACTGATTAGAGCAGAGAGAAAACTACTGTGGTGAAACCTCTGGAGCCTTCTGATTTTTCCCATATTAGGCACTAGCTGAAAACAACCTGGGTCTCCTATTGCCTCTTTTATCTCTAGAAAGGGAAGTGAAGGAAATATCACTGAGCTTTTTTTTAAGGTAGAACAGAAGGTTCACTAGCTATTACAAAGACCTGGAAAGAGTAATGGATTTTTAGGAATGCTGCTCCAAGAGATAATCCTAGGGACCACTAAGTCCCTCAAGTCTCTCGCATCTCCAAATTTATGATAAATACATCTTCTTTTCTGGACACTGCCAACCTACCTAAAGAAAAAAAAAATCACTTATCTGAAGGATGATCAATGGGTTGCAAAAGCAACAAAAGAAGAAAGGTATTGCATTATTTTTCCTCTCTCCTCCCCTCCCATGCAGCATAGAGCATCTCCACAAAACCATTTCTCACAAACACTTGCACCTGAAGACTCTTGACCAGGCAGCCACAGGGACATGATCTGTATCATCCAATGGTGAACTTATTTTGGCTGCTGGAGACAGAGATGATCAAGGATGAGGATGATGTAAGCAGAAAATACAGATAAAAATTAATAAATACCGAAGGCAGGTCTCAAAAATACATATGAGGCATCACAAAAGTATGATGAGGAGGCATCACAAAAGAATAACAAAATGCTTTGCTGCTCTGCAAAGTAAGTTCGGAGGTCACAGAAAGCTCCACTTCCAAGCATCACTAGAAAAGATGGGATATAAATGATCTGCCCAGTTCACATCTTGTTTCACTTTCCTGAAGCTATGTTTCTGGGGTGTGGTGGCTGCAAAAGAAACGGTGGGACTACTGTACTCAAGGGACTTAACTGATTGCCAGCGAGATGCACAGTGTTTTCTTATGGAGATCTTGAATTTTCTCCTTCTGTTGTTTTGCTCAGCCTCTGTTACTATTCATGTTACGGTTGTTCTGCTAATCTGTAAACTGCTTTGAAATTCTCCCAGCTGAATTATCAGCCAAAATTCAAAGTGTTGCTTTTGTTGGCAGCTAGGAGAGAAATCACAACATCACATTACACAAAAGCATTAAGCCTTCTATTCTCATTCCCTCTTTATTTCCTTTTTCTTTGGCCTGGATAGAAAGCAATGACAAATACATTATTAACACTCATGAGGACAATATTTCCATTGTGAGGTCTACAGGAGATATTCTATTCAATTTGTGATTTCAGTTCTGACCTTTCAGTCTAGTTGTCTTAGCAATTCTTCTAACTTAGCCTCAGGAGGAAGGGAATTGTTCAGAAATGTTTTCAAAAGCCATTTTAGCCAGGTGAACTATTACGCATGTTTAAAAAGAAAGGTATTTCTTCCTTCCCAGATCGCCCCTCCCTGTTTCATTTCAGCAATGACAGTTGTGTAGCCTTTTGCTATGTGGCAATGTGCAGTTTCCTAGTGACTGATGTAATGGAAAGTACCACAGGTGAGATCCAACACACCTGCAGTGAGAACATGTCTTTCTCCACTTCTGTGCCAACCAGAAAATTTCCATATTAACAACATTTTGAAAATAAATAGTATTGCTTAGACCAGTCAAGATTTACAGTAGGGATGGAATCACAAAATCATAGAATTGTTTTTCTTGGAAGAGACATTTAAGATTATGAGGTCCAACCATTAACCCAGCACTACCAACGCACCACTAAACCATGTCACTAAGAGACACATCTACACGTCTGTCACGGTCGGGCGTTGGTCTTCCACAACGTTTTTTAAATACCTCCAGGGATGGGGACTCCACCACTACCCTGGGAAACCCATTCCAATGCCTGATAACCCCAATATCTAATATCTTAATATCTAAACTTCTCCTGGCACAACTTGAGTCCATTTTCTCTTATCCTATCACTTGTTACTTGGGAGAAGAGAGCAACACCCAACTTGCTACAACCTCCTTTCAGGCAGTTGTAGAGAGTAATAAGGTCGCCCCTGAGCTTACTGAGGGTGTCCTTCATCCCCTCATCCAGATCATTGATAAAGAAATTAAACAGGACTGACCCCAATACCAAGCCCTGGGGAACACCACTTGTGACTGGCTGCTATCTGGATTTAACTCCATTCACCACCACTCTTTGGGCCTGGCTATTCGCCAATTTTTTATCCAGTGAAGTGTACACCCATCCAAGCCATAAGCAGCCAGTTTCTCCAGGAGAATGCTGTGGGAAACATTGCCAAAAGCTTTATTAAGGTCCAGATAAACAATATCCACAGCCTTTCACTCATCCACTAAGCAGGTCACGTTGTCATAGAAGGAAATCAGGGTAGTCAAGCAGGACCTGCCTCTCATAAATCCACACTGACTGGGCCTGCTCACCTGATTGTCCTGTATGTGCCCCGTGATGGCACTCAGGATGATCTGCTCCATAACTTTCCCTGGCACTGAGGTCAGACTGACAGGTCTGTAGTTCTCTGGATCCTCCTTTCCGCCATTCTTGTAGATGGGCATCACATTTGCTAACCTCCAGTCCACTGGGACATCCTCAGTTAAACAGTACTGCTGATAAATGGTGGAAAGAGGCTTGGTGAGCACTTCTGCCAGCTCCCTCAGTCCCATCTGACACCCCAGATTTGTGTGTCTCTAAGTGGTGTAGTAGGTCACCGAAGCCAGTAGGATGGCTAGGTTTAACATGGATTAAGTCAGAGAAAAATCACCCAGTTACAAAAATAAGCAATCCATTTGGTAGCTTGGGTTGAAATCATTGGCATAATTAAGATTTCCAGAGAACCTTCTCATGCTAATGGCACAGTGTAGGGTATGTGTGGACCTGCTCTTGTGGAGGCCATAAACAGTGGAATACATACAGGAAGCAGCCAAAGAAGATAAATTCATATATCTATATTCATTCAATTTCCTTCTCTCACACACTTGACCCCACTTTCACAAACCAACACACATGTACATTCTTCCACCCTTTTTACATATTGCACATTGACTTATTCTGATAGCTAAGAAAAGCAAGCAGTTCAGAAGGTAAGAGAAGTGGTGTATTTTTTACACTATTGGAACAAGGAAACTCAGGAAACACTATAAGAATCCATACTAAAAATAGCAGAGTACTAACAATAGAACATTCTCTAAAGAAAGATCGGGGCAAGGGGTGTGTTTTGAAGCATGTGTAGGAGAGAAGAAGAAGAAGAACATGTTTTAAGCCAGATCATTTCTGTGTTGTGATCGTTACAGAAAAGATATTTTTTCAAAACTCTCAGAAACCGGGAAAGAGGAGATCTCCATATCCTTCCCACAGCTCCTCCTTCTAGACTGGAAAGAAAGCAACATTTGACATGTTTGTGAGGATGAGCTGTGTGCAGTTGTTCTCACACGGGTACAGTGACAGCACCAAAAAGCCTGAAGCAGATGGTGGGTGTGTGGGTGGGGAGGGGATTGCTGAGATTCCAGGAGGAACAAAGGGAGAATCGCTGGTTATTGGGAGAACAGCAAATGTGCACAGGCACAGCTTCGTGCATGTTTAGCCACCCTTTGCTGCATAAGCATATGGGACGTGAACAGTCTGGAGGGGTATCATCTAGTAGGAGGAATGTGGTGGGACAATAATACTCTGAGATGATTAACAGGAGCATGGTGAGAGTTGCTGTTTATATCTAGGTATTCATCTCCCCTGTGTTATGAATCATCTGATGCACCAGAACCTGAGAACAGATTGCAGTGAGTATGAAGTGCTCATGACTGTGTACTGCTAAGGCCACTTTGGTGAGCCCTGCAGACCTGCTCTCCTCTTCTTTCAGCTAGAAGAGCAGGCAAACTGTGTCACTGCTCTTCTCTGGCTAGCTCATGCAGGCTTTTAGAATCTGGGGTACAGGAGCAGGAGTATATCCAAGTCTTGACTCAGCCCCAGTCTGGAAGTGGTAAGAAGGCACACACAGATCCAGAAGCTGGGAAATAGCTCTAGGTCCCACAGTAAAGACACAGATCTGAAGCTGAAATTAGTAGATGGATAGATGAACCAGTAATTCAGACAGTTTTTTGAAAGACTTCCCCAGCATTCCCAATATTCTACTTTTCCACCAGTACCTTAATCAGAAACCCATAGCACAAAGCAACTTCGCAACTTGGATCTTGTTTCTTAACATAAAGGTTTTGTATGTTTTGGGTTTTTAAAAAATGTAATTCCCCATTTTTTTCTCCATATAGTGAACAATTATGAAGGACAAGTCACATGTAACTGTAGCAACCTGCTGCCATTGTGAGAAAGACTTCAGCCCTAGGCATGGATGCAGAGGATGGGACCCAGCTCCAGACTCAGACACCTAGGTTAGATGTTGCCAGAACAGCTGTCTCCACATAAGCCTCTTACCTATCCTGCCACTGTAGCCATTGGGATCTACAGGGCTCCCCTAAAACAGGCATGTCTGGTGCATTCACAGCTTTCCATGTTCCAGTGATTGGCACTGACTGGTTCTCCAGTGACAGCAATAGGAGCTGAGACACTTACTCCAACTGCAGATACCCACACTGCAGACAACTATATTTAAGTGTCTAAAAGTAGAGATGAATAGGAGGGTTTGAATCTGTTCTCTAGTCACAGACATCTGGTACTGTATTAAATGCTCTAGGGAACCCCATTTACTCTCCGGCCACCTCTCCAAAAGATTATGAGTCTTCCGCTTTTCCTTCAGCCCCACAGAAATTTGCAGGAGAGGGAAGGACATCTGAAATAGCACAAAACAGTTATGTTTGGACAACAAAGCTGAGCCCTGAGCGTCCCCTCCAGGCTGGGCAATGCATACATTCAGAACTATCATGCTCAGACTGCTCCTTACTTACTTTCTGGAGATAGGGAGTCTCCACAGCATATGTGGGAAGTGAGGAGCTGAAGGGAGGAGTAGGAACACTGGTGTTTAACATGGTGCCTCAGAAGAGAAGGTGTTCTGCTGCTGTGTACTGGGCTCAGAAAAATATATTATTGTACTGGGAGAGGGAAGGCTCATGGCCTCTTTCTCATCACTGGTAGCTTCAGCAGAGCTCCTGGGACATCCTAAGAGGAGTAAGATGTATGGTTTTGCTACAGTCACAGCCCATCCTCAGCAAGTTGATGCTGGTAAACAAGTAAGTTTTTCTCAAAGATGAATAGTAAGGGTGATTTTTTGGGAAAACATACTTTTTCACCATTAATCAGCTGAAATCTAATGAGAATTCCATTTTTCCAGCCAAAAGGCTTTGCTGCTGCTGAAAATCCATCCCCCTCCACAAGACTGAATATATGAAAGTTTCTTGTGAAACATCACAATGGTCTTTTGTAATGGAAAGCATTAAGCAAGGTAAAATGACAAGGCCCTTATCCACTCCTCTTGAAGTAACCAGTAAGTGGTATAGGCTTTTAAGAGAGGATGATGAGGATAGAGTTGCTTATCACAGAAATGATGCCATTTATATGGGTGCCTGGCAGGCAAATCATCCTGAAACTTGTGAGTACCATTGCGCCAAGCCTCTGTTGGCTTGTGTGATGCTCTCTGAGTCTGAAATGCAAAATTAGCTGTTTTGATGAAAACCTCAACTCTATGAGCTATTTTCAGAAGACATTAATGAGATATTGCTTTGGGATTATCAGTACAAAATGGAAAGCCCAGGGAGGATAGAAGGGACAATTGCTCTCTAGCAAAAATATAACTACATCTATATAAAACAGAAGTTCAAGTTTACCAAAAACTAAAAAATTAGTTAAAAAATAATTTAAATGGGGCATCATCTGATTTGATACAAATCTGGTCCTGTGCTGAATTAGAAGGGTATCGATGTTGTGTGTGGACAGCCCTTCTCAGTTATGCTACAGGCAGGCTGTCTATAACAGCACACCGTTTAATGTTCTGTCATGTGTCTTCCTGGCTGATGAAGACCTTGTGCCATGTTCCCAGCGTGCACAGCTGACAGGTGGTCATTGTCATGACTGTGTCATCCAGGAATATATCCTGATACACAGCCATGCTTGTATCCTGTTTTACTGTAGATGACACACTCACCTAGTTATGTTCAGTCCAGAGATGTGACCTCAGAGAGATGTCATCCGCTCTCTATTAGTGGCATACTCGGCCACACATTGCAACAGTGGCTGAAAGCCTCTATGACTTGTTCAGAACGGGGATGTTAGTACATGGGTTTTGATTTCTCCTGTGGTGCTAGGACTTCATCCTAGCTTCCTGCAATTGGAGGTTTTGTGTTTTCCTGCACTGCTTCCAAACCCCAGTGTTTAAGAGCTGCTAATGATAGTTTTTTGTGAACTTGTTGCTGGGCATTGCATGGGCAGGCTGTGCAGGAGCTGGAACAGACTCATGGTTCTGCCTCAGTGGTGGCAGAGCAGCTCAGGTCAGAGGGCATGTCCTCCAAGTTCCCTCAGAACACCAGGTACAAATAGCTTTATTTTTCTTCATGTGTGGTCTCTACACACTCAGGGCTAGAAAACAATTTAGAGGTGTCCGCGAGATGCGCTGAACAGTGTGCCCCAGATGGACTGACCTGTGAATCTGTCTCTGCATGACGCTGAACCCAAGCTGGGGCTGAGGTCAGATAGTGAATGAACCCACTCAGGCACCAGGATGAGGATCAATATCCCTGCTTGCAGTAACTGCTCCTTTGAGGTCTTTCTCTAGGCTCAGCCAAAGTCCAAATGTCCTCGTTCAGATTTTTGTATAGTCTCATCTGAGCTCACATCAGCCTTCCTGATGGACATTTTTCTGGTTTATAACCTGAAGCGGTATCCACTATACATTTCTGCCCATATTGTAATTAATTCATGTCTGACTCCTCAAGAAGTCTCTGGGAAAGTCCCTGATGTTGTCTTCATTTCTACTTCTCAGCTGCCAAGTTTCAAACTTTGGAAGATGAGGCCACATTATAATGGAACAATTTGTTATACTGCCTATTAATGAAAGGCTGCTGTGACCCCTTGTCACGGTCAGTGCGCAAACGTCCGAACCATCTCCTAGAGGGAGAGGGATTGAAGGTAAAGTGGAAAATTATTGGAATGCTATAAGATATTCAATAGTCTTAGACATAAAATATGAGTGTGTTAAAAATCCACAGTTCTTTGCTTAAATACTGTGTTTCGGGCAGAGTACAGAGCTGCCCATAGTGTGCTATTAAAATACAGTTAGGCAGAATATTATATACTAATGGAAAACTGTAACAGTGATAGCAGAAGAGTTGTGGTATGGCACCAAATCAAACCATGTATTTTGTAACAGCTTGGACGCACTCTGGCTCTAACTGATTACTAAATTACTGCTGTAGCTGCTGCATGGACATGCTAGGAATATACAAAGAGTCATTCTGACTATTACTCAACCCCTTTCCTCTGTGGAATGACAATTCTCATTTTTTTTCAGTCTCTGGTACTCCTTCCTCTCTGTTCAGATGTTCTTAATTATTCAGCCAAATTTAATTATTTGTGTTACTGTGGCACAATTCATACCCCAAGACTCAACACAGTAACTGTCAAGTTACCAAGAAAAAACCAAGATGTCACTGAAGACACCCTCTTCTGAACAGGTTATCTCTTCCTTTTCCAGTCGAAAACCTTTTGTTTGGTTTTATCCTCCCAGGAAGATTCAAGCTTTGCTTTTTCAAAATACTGTTTATTTTCAGTCACTACTGGGTACAGTATACAGCTATTTCTGTATCCTATTTGGTTCCTGTCTTTTACATACCTTTCTCCTTGCATGCATAGATCCATGCTGACTGCCATCTGTTCTCCACATTTTTCCTGCTAAACTGTCACTATTCACCCAATATGAGGGTCTAATGCCTCCCACCCCAAGGTAACATGTGTGGATATGCAGTATTATACAGCAGGGTTTCCTGGTTTTGGATTCCCATTCACAGCTGCCCCAAAGAGTTTCTAAACACCATCTTCCCTTGTGTGTAGGGTTGCCACTTTCTGCATCTGACTCCTTTTTCACTTGCTGCTCCCTTAGTAGTAGCTTGCTTCCTGATGTCCATTCCTTACCTTTAGTATGCAGTGATCCTTCTTCAGACACATTTGTCCTCAGCACAACCACTTAAGGCTTATGAAACACATGACTATGCCTATACATGCACACATAAACCCACGTTCGACTCCACCGTCTGTATAGTCAATGCTGTCCTCGCTGCTGAGTCCAATCTGCTCCAGCACGAGCTTGCACATGCACAGTCATAGCCTGTTGTTACTACACGAGAAGCTACCTCCCACTCAGTCAAGTACCTATTGAGTCTTAATCTCCTGTAACACAGGAGACAGCTCATATCTCTTCCCAGAGGCTCCATTTCAATGTCCCTTTGTATCCAGGAGGGCCTCAGTGAATCCACTAACATTGCCCAGAAAAAGTCACATACAGAGTATTTCAAACTAGGCTGTTATAGCCTTTTCCTCTCCTGAGCCTTGCCATCCTCAGCGTGTGCAGAGCCATCTGTCAGTGGAGAGAAGAAACCTTCTTCCAGGTGTCGCGGTCGGGCGCGCAGAGGTCCGACCACCTCCTCCCAAAGGGAGAAGGGTTGAGGGTAAATTGGGACATCTCCCCACCAGGCTCGCAAACAGACACGGAGACCGAAA
>VZZY01008367.1:102409-125272 GCA_013400335.1 Eurystomus gularis
GGGGGGGGTGCACTCAGCAGGAGTGATGTGCTCCCTTTGTGCAGTGAGGTGGAAAAGAGAAAGTTTGTTTTCTTTTTCGATATTTATGGCTGGCGTTATCACGGTTCCGGTTTCCTGGAGGATTTTTGGGAATTGCAGAATAGATTTATGGGAAATAGAGTTTTTTGCTCACTGTTTTAATAAGGCAGAAAAAATCATGTGGTCGGTTCACCACACCAGGTATTATGGCTTTTCTGGGACAAAAAAATATTGCATAGCTCCCATTTTTTTTTTCCAGAAAAAACAACATACTTTTGGCTTTGTGGATGAATCAAGACAAGGTCAGAGCAATGGCCATTTTTCTTGGTCTGCCTCTCTGGGCTCCTCCTTGGGAAGTAGGCCAGGAGAATCAGTTGATGGCTCTGTACTGCTTCCTAACTTACTACATTTGTATTTTCTTCCTACTGCTCCTTTGGAAAAAGATGCTGCCTGAGGCAATGAAGACTTTATAGCATCCTGAATCATGCCTCACATGAGGCAGTGATCTCAAGGGCAGCAGTTAGGTTAGGAGGGAGTCTGAAAAGTCTCCAGTATAAACATACTCATCTCCTTTTCCCTAGGTTCATTTGCAGCAGCTGTGCTATTTGTGTAGCAGAGGATGGTCACTGAGTCTTCTAGACTTCATCTGGTACTCCCTGAACAGAATTACTGGCAGTGCACTGATTTGAGAATTTGAGAAATTATGTGCATTTTTTGAGTTAGTATCTGTAGATTCACCAAAACTGTCTGTAGAATAGAAATATCAAGTAGAGAAACTTATTATAACCTTTTGTTGTCTGAACATTGATCCTATCTGGTCATAAAGAAGAGCAGCTGAGCATGCATCTCTCATCCATTTCCTTAAATCCTCACTATGGCTTTTGGAATCTACTACAAATATTAATACCCTGTTCTCCCTGACTGCTGTAGACATGGGGAAGGAGATCCTTCTGATTTCTCTATAGAACAAGAGTTTCTCTTCTCTGGAGTGTGAAAACAACACAGAATCAGACAGAAAAGTCATAATAATGACAATAATCCACTCAATGAGCAAATACCGTTTCCATAACGGTGGTCTCCATGGTCCCCACAGTCCCTACAGCATAGGCACTGCTTTTTCTCAATGTTCCTGTTTGATTAGTCAGCCCAAAAAGGGGTGAAGTGCAGCTCTCTGCTTGCTTCCACCAGCTCACACGCGCGCACACACACACACACACACATGATCTGTCAAGAGTCAGTGAAGACAGACAGAGACCAAGCAATATCCAGTCAGCTGAACCATGACTGACCCATATCCGATGACATAGAAACTTCATCTGAGTCATGCACATAGAGTTGAGTCAAACTCTCAATGATTTTCAGTCATAAATCATTAAAAAACCCATAATTTATTCTCCTTGGTCTAAACCTTGCAAAGACACGAACAAATTAGCATGAGATCAGAAGACTGAAATGAGTTTTGAAAATAAGATTTAGGACAGATTAATCTTAACGCCAAACTGTTTCCAGAAGGGTAGAATCTGCAAGTAGGTTTAATGGAGCAACCTGTGGGAAAACCACACCACACAATGCTAAGAAATGAAGGGAGGTGACAGGAAAGGCAGAAGGTGCATTAGTAGGTATAGAAGATGGTGCAAATATTGCTTTAGTTTCTAGGCATCTAGAGAGTCTCATATTTCTGTAGCAGTCAGCTTCAAGGCATACATACCTTTTGCCATGAACAGTCTTCTGCAGACTGAAAGAAATAGGCATTTTTTCTATGCAGACTAAGAACTAAGAGATAAAAATAGCCCATAGAGTCAAATAATTCTGAATAGTCAATAATTAAATTACACTTAGTACTTGCACAATACATTAATTTCCAGAGCACTGCATGAACAGTAATTAATAGTCATCATAAGAGCCAAAAGAGTGTATAAATATTATCCCTGGTTTATAAATATGAGATAAAGGGGAGGGACAATACGTGAAATGCCCAGGGCTGCCGAGGAGTTATTAGAAGAGGCAAGATGAGAAAGTGGGTATCATCTGTGGACCTCACCCTCCACTGGTCAGCAAAATGAGTTGTTCTTCACGCCACTAAAAGGTGAGCACAGACTATCTCTGGTGGAGAATGGGGGAGCATTACACAGACTGCTGGCTGCTTTAAATGGCTGCAAGAATGGTGGACAACAACACATCAGCTTGTCTCCTGGTCTCAGGTTCAGATAGTAAAGTCCCCATACATCACCTTTCTGCAAAGGAAGTATGGTTCAGTTACTAGAAACTCGGAGCAGAACTGGTAGCAATTAACTCTACGTTATAACTGGAAACAAATCTATGTTAAACATTAATACTGTGAAACAATTTAACTATTACAGAACAGCAGAACACAGTACAAAAGGACTTCATACACATGGGCAAGTTTGTGCCCAGAAACTAAAATCCATACCCCACTGAAATCAGTAGGATCAATATTTTACCTGCTTGGCTTCATGAATTTAGTAATTTGTCCACAGGTTCTTGGTCTGAAGACTGTAGAGCATGCCATATGGTTCACCACTCTCATTATTAAACAATAGGGACATGGAAAAGGATGGAGGCCTTCCATTTCCTCGGGTAAGTTAGTGACAATAAGTATTTCCATCATCCTGCAAAGAGGTGACATGAGTGCTTCCCTAGCCATCCTGGATAATCCACATGTTTCTCTTTCAACACTGTTCTCAAAACTGCTACAGCAATATTTATACTCTGCTAGAATTGCTTTTCTGTAACTAAAAAATGGTTATACAAGCAGAGAGCCCAGAAGCTAGATGTAACTGTGAGCTCCTCTTCTTTATGTGCACTCCCAATATTTTGTCTTCAGACTCTGGCTACAGAGCATCTCTGGCAGATTTCTGCTCTCACGTGAACATGCTGGTGGCTCCAACCACCAAAGCTGAGAGCTGTACTGACAGAGCCCAGTCAAAATTGGGCTTTCTAATTTTAGAGCCACACTACATTACCACTAGTCGAATTCTGCAGGGCACTGAAATTGATCTCAGCAGTAAAACTGCACCCATGGATACTGCCTATATGACCCTGTTTAAATTGGTGCACTGCAGAAAAGACAAATTATTCTGATTGCTTTTATGCCAGTCTCTACATATTTTCCAGTCTCTAAATATTTTCCAGCCTGGTGTGTTGATAGGAGGGAAAAGGAGAATAATCCTTGACTGTCTTAGCTGTGTCAGCAGAAGCATCTGGTGCAGATCCAGCTACACTGGTGAGAGTTCATGTTTGCTGGGATAGTTTGGCTTGCTCAAAAAATACAGCTTTGCTTTCTTTAGGGGAGCAAAGAGCAGAAATGGTGATACAGCTACACAACTGAGTGTGAATTGTTTTGTTCAAACTGATGTACTTATATTAATGTATAAATAAAGTCCTTGTAGGACCAGGACAGCTTACGACTACCACACAGGAGTTTTGAGAAACTTGAGCTACTGCTTTAATATGTGACCAGCTCCATCTGTCACTCACTTCCAGTTGCAAAGGTTATTGTCCCCTTAGCAGTATAAGGAGAAGGAACTGTTACATGTTCCTTGGTTACTCCAAATTATGGTCCATAGCATTAGCTGAAGACCTTAATGTGCAGGACTGTGAATGGGAGCAGATGCAGCTGGATGCACATCCCCTTCTGGAGACTCTTACAATGTCTTTACTTTGAACACAGGGACAGAGTGGGCAGCTGGAGGCAATAATATCTTAAACTGCTACAGGAAGGGTTACCATCTGGAAAAGCTCATTATAATTCAATGGTATAAACTGAATTGAGAAATATAAATGTTAATAAGATATCAGCTGCTAAAGCTCCAAGAAATAGGGGGAATATGTGGGAAATTGCCTTTGTGTGCCAGCATTGTTCCAGGATTTCTGTGTCTGAAACCAGGATCCAGCCTTGGTGCGTTCCCTTTTGACTCAGCCTCTAGCAAGAGAGGGATGATGTTTTTCAAGCTTTCATATGCTTGCCGGTAAAGAATCTGCAGACTGGGACCTCTCCGGTGCCCACGTGTGTGGGCTGTCTACAGTACACCTCTGGAACCTGTTCTGGTAGATAACTAAATATGCAAAGAACCTCTCTTCTTACCCTGACCCCTCTCTGGCTGGAAGGTGAGGTGATGGATCCAGAAGCAGTAGAGGCAAGAGGAAAATGGCTCCAGTTAGCCTTCAAGAAGGGGCAGTTGGTGTCTTGTCCCAAAACATGCTGGATCCTACTCAGTGACCACTTGTGTTATTACTGACATATTGCAAGGAGCTGAGCCTCCTGCCTCTTTCCAGATGAGACTCAGACTTCTTCTAGCTTTCCTACAGAGCCCAGGTTTTAGAGCTAAGCCCCTTTAATGATTGTAGAGGGATCCCCTGTCAACAGAAGAGAAAGAGGGTTCCTCACACTCTCTCCCTGGCTCCCCTCCATTCTGAGGTTAGCATACTCTCATACCAGACCAAACCAGATCTTCTTAGGCTGAGGAAAGCACAGAGGCTAGACTGCTCATGGTCAAGGCACATTTTTCCACCTCCTAGTCTTACTGCATGGTAAAATGGCAGGGAGAGGCAGATTAAGTAAAAGATGTGCTGCTGCCACTGCCTCTTCTTTAAAAAGCTGCTGATGCTCCTCAGAATGTGGAATGTACCTCTAGTGGAATGAGTCATCCAGCATTTCCTACTCATTTCTTAAATTATCAATGGAGAGAGAAAGAAAGATGCTCAAAGATGCAGAATTTGTATCTGGAAGTTTCTGGGGACACCTCTTTCCCTCTCTTAATGGTACAGAGAATTGCTTTAGGAAGACTGGAAAAAATGTTTCTACACCATGGGCTAGGGGCCTAAAAAGTAGGCTTGTGCTCACCTAAGTTAGATATCTTTGGGTGCTTGTTGGTACTTGAACAACATTAACTCAGGAGACACATTACAGAGTATATCTATGATCCTCCAGCCACTGACTGGACCTCAGCTCATGAGACAAGTCCAGAGCCAGACTCCAGTAAACCCCCTGAAATTCGTGTAGTAAGGATGATGAATCCTTGGTGTCACAAGACCACCTCTCAGTCTCCAAGACCTGCCTCTGCTGCTCCTCCTCACTGGCTGATGTGACCACAGCCTAAGTCAGCAGTGCTGCAGCTGCAGTGGCATTTATCTGGCAGCATGCTCCCTTCTCTTGTGGCTCATCCTGCTGTTTTTCTCCTTCTTTTACCACTGTTTTCCTGCTTGCAAGCTGCTTGCCTTCCAAGGATAGCTTTGTCCTTCAGGTCAGAGCTGCTGCTAGTAACTATTTCTTCTTAGAAAAGTTTTTGAGGAGTTCCCTCCCTGCCTCCTAGGTCTGCCTGCAATAGCTGTAATGACCCATCTATAAAATATCTGCATCTCCAGTCTAATGACACAAACTAGATTTCAAGGCTATTGAACTAACAGGGTATCTTAGCAACAAATATTTAGTTCAATAACAGTATTCTCAGCCATGTTAAACAAGCACCTACTGCAATAGTCAGAATGCCCTAGAGCATTTTATTTTGTCCCACAACCTATTTTCTCTTGGCTCATCCTCACTTAAAAGAGTTACTAAAGTCATTGCCATTGCCCCAGAGAGGTTGTCTTCAGTGTCCTCCCAACTTTTAACAACAATATCAGAAAAAAAGCAGACCTCTGTGCTCCTGCTAGCCACCCACACAGACTTGCTGTGGGGGATTCCTTTCACCACCTGCTAGAAATTTTTGGGTGTTGTTTATGGCGATCTTCTCAGAGGAGTGACGCTGAACTGATTTCTTGCATTGTCTGTTTAGTGCATATCCAAAGACTGCAACGCTCCAGCTACTTCCCCAGCAATGAGAGCCAGGCTGATGCTTGCTCTCTTCCGAGTCAATCCTCAATTGACATCCTCTCCCTAAATCTGTCAGGAAGCAACAAGTGTCATCTCAGCTAACTTCCCTGAACCTCTTGTTCATGCTGCTCATCCAACTCATCACGAGGTTCACCATCAATTTCCTCTAGTCCTTATTAGAATTCTGGGAAGGATTTTTCTTTAAAAGAACTTTTCCCCTTGAAAATTAGATATAGTCGAAACATTCACGCATCAGGAATAATTGCTAACATAACCACCTAGCTTGGCTCTTTTATTGTCATTGTACATTTTGCAATTACCTTTTTCTCTCCCTTACTAGCTAAACTGTGAGACTGCCTGTGACATCAAGCCATAATTTGTATGGTCACTGTTATTAATTTGTGAAAGCAAGTAATAGTTTGTCTCATGGAATAAAATAACACAGCATGAAATTACAGTAGCTTATCTTCATATTCCTTGGGCAGCATGTTGTTGTTCTCTGGTGGGTTGAAAGCTTTTCCTTTTGATAAAGCCTACTAGTACCCGCCTTTGAACTCTCCTAGTGAGATATTTTAGTGAGAGAAATATCCAGAGATTTTTTTTCTCAGCATATCTCTACGCAGGATAAATCCAGCCCTTCTTATCAGCCACACTCATTGGGATTCAGCTTTGTTTCAGGGAGGGAATACTACCGCCATCAGAAAGCACAGCCTCTCCTAGCACATATATTCCTGGGCATTGTTGAGCATTGTTCTCCATCCCTCCCTATTTTTCTCCATATTGCCTCCCATTAATTTGTGCATCACCAGCAGTATATCAAGTGGCGCTTGAGCAGCCCTGCTCCAGGAACTCAGCATGGTCCAGCCTGGGCCAGTGGGCACTTGCCTGGCTCCTGGACATGGTCCAGCCTGGGCCAGTGGGCACTCATCTGGCTCCCAGGTCCAGCCGCTGGCTCCTCACTGAATTGCTCTTCTGCCAGGTTGACTTCAGTCCAATTATTTTCTCTCTTCCTCCTGCCACACTCCTCCCTCAGTTACAAATGACTGTTTGTGTACAGCTCAGGCAGAAACACCTTTCACAGTTTCATAAAAATAAATGCCAGTCTGCCACTGAGTTAGGAAGTTCTGATGAGGTCGAAAGCTGTTCAAAAGCTGCCATCATGCATTATTTAGCGATCCCATCTCTGTTAAGCAGGTAGATCTGCTATCCTGCAAACTGTGTGCACGGGCAAGGGAATTGGTAATGAAATCCATCACCTTGAAACAGCCACAAGACTTTAAGAAATGTTTTGTGAAGAGTTATTGTTTGTACCTGAATAGCTGCACGTAACTTATGTTGAAAGATGAGTATCACTCACCTCTGTCATTCTTGCTTGGTAAGGGCTTAAGCCCAAAGCAAACATGTTGTGTGACCTGTTCTCGTATCCAGCCAAGTGAAAGGAGTGTTTTGGGTAGGATGCTGGATACTTTTGGTCTGAAAGCAAACAACTCTTCCTCTGACTCACTCATTAATGACAAGGACTGAGAGTGAAAGTGACAGCCTCATCATTTGATTTGATTGCTTATTGTGTTAATTTGATACGGAAGCACTTTGAAGCTATTAATCTATTGATTCATTCTTGCTTGAGAACATAATTTGATTACTGTATTTTTTGCATTTTTATTACTTTTGTAAATAAACTAAGTAGCACACTTGCTTCAGTTTATGTTTACTCTATTATTAATTCTGATAAATTCTATTTAAAGACCACTAGGCTGGTTTACTCCTTTAAACCTCACCAAGGGCCACCTGCCTAATATGGCAAAGGCAAGCCTAGCCATGTGGGTCTTCTATAGCATATACAGCTGTACTCTGTGTCCAGCAGCACTACTCACTCCCCTCAGGATACCCTGTTCATATAGCACAACTGGCTATTCCAAACGCACCGCAGCCTTTTTTCTGATTTACGAGCCACATTTTTTGTAGCTGTATTCACCAACCTTCAGCGCCCGTCTAAGCCTTTAACAGCCCCAAAATACACACCAGTTTTTCTAGGTGGAGTTCTTCTTTCCATTCATGCAGAGTAACTGCGCACACATACATACGCACATGCACGTACATCCATATAAACTAGGGCAACCTGAATTCAGGAAAGCAGGCAAGCTCTTGGTGTTTTTGTCTGGTTTTAGCACTGCTGCGCAGCTGAAGCAGGAAAAATTGATGCAGGCTAGCCATTTAACTTCCTGCTCTCCAAAAACAAAGCAGTTTTCACCATTGCCAAGTTGTTAATTTCCAATCTCTGATTCTAAAAGAATCTGATACCAGTTGTAAGGCAACACCTCTTGGTATAAATTTGCTTTTTATGAGTCTCAAAAGAGGAGATGCCATTTAGGCTATAGTGGTGAGTGCTGCTTCATAAACTGGCCTAAATTTAAGTTTCTTTATTTACAGCTAGAGCAGCAATGCATTTCAAAACACTGGTCAGATTGTACCTAGGAAATGAATGATCTGACCTTTAAAAATGTGACCTCTTTGTCTAATGAAAGTATAGCCACCTCTTCTTCCTCCCTCCTATAAAGGCTGACCTTCACCCTCCAGGATTTGCAACATCATCACCTTCAGTTTTGCACAGCAGAGTGAAACATACTTCTCTCTGGAGACTATCGGTATTTTTTGATCATAGACATTGACAGTGAGTCATCAGTCAGGTAAGCAGTTAAGTATACAGCTGGAAATTAGCTGAGAAAACAATGGAGAAAGGTCCTCTCAAATATTTGTGCCTAAGCAGACAGAGGATCCTGCTCAGCCAGGCTGGCATCCCTTTTCTTTGTTTTTCAGCAAACATGTGAATTGCTACTGTTTGCAGGGATATTTGGAGAGGGGCCTTAGTTCATCAGTGCTTGTACACAGACAAAGGCAAGCTGCAGGAATTGGTACCAGCCAGGCTTAACCCTCACTGTGCTGGCAGGGGGTGTTTAGGAGGATGTGAGGAAGCACAGGGAGACAAAGGAACAAAGCAGCAAATGCCCAAACCCACATGACTGATTACTGGTGGCAGTGAGGAAGAGGAGGAATCCTTGAGATGTGGTAAAGTCCTTGACCAGAGACGATGTATTTGTGGTGATAGGATGAGGAGTACTGGGTACAAACTGGAGGAGGGTAGATTTAGATTAGATGTAAGAAAGAAGTTCTTCACTATGAGGATGGTGAGACACTGGTACAGGTTGCCCAAGGAGGTTGTGGATGCTCCGTCACTAGATGTGTTCAAGACCAGGTTGGATGGGGCTTTGAGCAACCTGGTCTAGTGGGAGATGTCCCTGCCCATGGCAGAGGGGTTGGAACTAGATGATCTTTAAGGTCCCTTCCAACCTAAACCATTCTATGATTCTAAGGTTTAGTTCATGGTTCAAAATCTGACTCTTCACTGAATGAAATGGACAGCAACTGGCTTTGTTGTCCAGAGATAAGCGTGGAAAGAGAATTGGGCATCTTGGCAAGATTTCTGCTGGAGCTGAATTCTAATTGTGGACTAATACATCATTCACAAACTCTTCAGTCCTTATTACCCTCTTTGCTATGTTGAATCAAGGTCCTCTGTCTTCCTGGAGTTCAGTTCTTCTTTTAACCAAGACATCTTGCCTGAAAAGCAACTCTCCAATTTAGGGGCAGGCAATCAATTAATAAAAAGATTGGCTTAAATCATCACTTGTGACTTGGAATGGCTCTGCAATCATTTGGGTCTGTAAAGCTTAGCTAACGTTTCTAATGTAATGTTCTGTCATGAGATTTAATTTACCTCATACAAGTCATTTAGTAATCTAAGCACAGATGCAGAACCAAGTAGTGTCTATTAAACCAGCACGTCCAGATCCTATGGGCTGGATTTGTCCATCGCTAGATATTATGACAACACTATACAGATTATTTTGGATAGATAGCCTCAGGTCTAAACTCCATATAATTACATGTTTGCTGTTCTCTTATTGTATTTGTTTTCAATTGAGCCATGTGCATCATGAGCTTTCACATGAGTTTTCCAGTACGAACAACTAATAGACATTAAGTGGTTTTCTCAGTCATCTGTCTGTTATGTTGTTATTTGGACATAGTGCCACACCAAGGACTGGACCTTTTTCCATGGATTTGGACTAACTAGCCATCACTCCAAGAGCTTATGACTGATGTATAAGAAAGGATACCACTGAGGTCACAAAAATCATAGCAGGATGTAGCCACAATCACCATATATTCTGTTATTTTAATTAAAATGTCCATGACATTCCCAACGTACCTCCATGCACTGTCCTTTTTCTGTGGTAGAAATGATATTGCGCTTTTCGTAAGTTAATAGCAATTAGCAGTATCATGGTATCTTAGGCAAGCTCTTCGTTTTCTTCTCATCGGTCATTATAGTGGACCTGAATTACTGTGATGTCTGTCTTAGTCACATGGTCCTTGACTATGAAACTGGTTAAAACTGGCTTCAGCCCAAAGTAACTTGCCATAAAAAAGCTCTTTTAGTTAAAAGCAATGTGAAAGCACCCACTGGTTAAAGAGAAGAATGTAAATGGAATTGTAAAGCAAAAGCTGAGAGGGGAAGGCATTCAGCCAAGAACCGACACCTTCTGAACCTGATCTGTGCTCCTCTTTGCCACTTTTCTCCCGATAGGAAAAAGTGATACACTTCTTGCTGTATCACCTGCCTGTTACCCAGGGAGATAAAATTATTCAATTAAAAAATGAAATGCAAGACTGTATGCTTTCTGAACTAAGCCTTATTATTTAAATTCAAAATCCTCTCATCTTCAGGAAAAATACCATGCAGTACTTCATCTACAGACTCCTTATCCCCGTGTTTTGAATTAATATTAACCATGAACAACTATACTTCTGGAAGAAAAGAGCGAACAGCCAGTTTTGCAGAATTCCTGGATGTGTGATGTGTACAGGTTCCAGAAAAGACCATCTGCATTTCCTTTCCTTGTTTTACCGTGCCTAACTAGAGGAAATTCCCAAATGCTCAGAGAAGCCTGGCACTGTATGGCTCTAAACTTGCCTTGTCATCTTCCTTCCAGATTTAATTTATCTCTGCTCTCCCTCTACTGCACTTTAAAATAAAACAGGGCTAAATAACTTCTTTTTAATAAGTGTTGATTACAAAATGCCCTGGTCCCATCCTGCTTAGATCGTATGAATAGCCTACTCCTAGATTGTTCTGAACTTGACCCTCATTCTACTTCCTAATTCAATGATGCAGCCATTCATCAGCTTGATTTTGGCACAGTTATACATGCCCTCTGAAACATTATTTTTGGCAGGCTCTCAAAGCATGATTGACTTTGAGCATACAAATCTCACTGACTTGCTGCATAGTCTCCTTCATGATCCTTGATCAGCGTGAGCTCAAGACTTCGGCTGACTAGCATAAAACCAAAAATAGTGTGTTTGACAATGCAAGTCTGAATAGCAATTAATATGCAACCTCGGTGATAACAGGTGGTATGTGCATCAACTGCTCGGTGGCTGCTTTTCTCAACCTCTGTTAAGGTGAGCTGGTTGGCAGGAAGAAGGTGCACAAGAGAAACCTGCAACTGGTCCCTAAATGAAGCAAATGTTGTGGAAAGTTGACCTGTCCCACCAAGAACTGTCTGGAGATGGTAACCCCCTTTGCAGTTCAAGCTCCTGAATCAAGGTCTTTTTGGTGGAGAAGAAGTAGCAATGACTCTGCATATTTTTGTAAGCTCCAGCAAAATTTAGAAGAATTTTTATTCTTTTTGACCGCCTATAGTTGAACATTAGGTAGCCCTGGGCTACTAAAGGGGAAATGGCAACACAGAATAGGCCAAGGGCTGTCCCTAACACTCAGTTTTAATACTTGAGGATCAGTTCTCAGGCTTTTTCTAGTTCTCAAAGCCTCTACAGAAAAGTACAAGCTGCCCTGGGACCCTTGTATGCAATGTGTGAATGTCCCTGCAGCAGTTCTTTGGAAACGCAGCAGGAAGCATCTGATTGCTGCAATGCTGTATATAATCCAGCAACTAAATATCCATACACAAAGCCACCTAGCCCACCCACAACTGAAGAAGTGTTGTGGGGATCTGTTCAAGTCTGCTAAGGCATAACTGACACCACTGCACCCCAATCACCCTTCTTCAGAAACCCCTGCAGGAAAAAAACTGTAGGAGCTACCTGGACATGGGTACCATTCTCCACTCCCTCAGAGGGAAACCTCGGGACCAGAAGTGATTCAGTAACAGATGATGTAGTGCAGAATTTATTCACTTGGCAGAGACCCCATTGCAGGTCCACGAATGCTGCTGTACAACATCTCTTTCACTGATAAGGGGTAAAGCCAAACCCCTTGCCTCTCATGGAAGGGAGATATGAAATGTGATGCAGTTTACCATTGTTTTCTGAAGATAACATCTTAACCTAGCAAGTAGGAATCATCCTGCATAACAGTAACCAACACCTCTGCTCTTTCAGCCGCACTAATCAGAGTCTTCATATTTCTCATGGTCTGGGAGGTGAATCCAACCCACACCAGAGCCAATCTTCATGGCCCTTTAATGAAAGAAGAGACAAGAGCACAGACTACAAGCCTGATTCTTCAGTCACTTGTGTATATTTCATGCCACTAAATAACTGTAGTGAAATCTGTGTTGTAAGCCAGTAAAGCTATTTTGTGATGATGAGGGATCAGGCTCTGTATAACATCGAGAAATTAAACAAGTAAAACAGAGCAAACAGCTCTGGCCTATCAAGGTAATTTATACCCTGTTAACCAGAAAAAAACAGGCACAAGAGACATCTGGAAGTGAAAATTAACTAAACCCAGACTAATGACATAAACAAGAGAGAAATACAGCCTCCAGATCAGTGTAGCTGAGCCTGATGGATATCACAAGCTAGATTGCTAGGGGTTTTTATTTTTAAAAGAACACAACAAATCAGAGAGGAAATTTTCCATTTAAAGCCATAACTACCCGATTCAGAGATTTGTGGGGGCATAAAAGACACAAACACAGAGGAAAAAATCAGCTGTCAACAGCTCTGGATGTGTGTAGGGCCTGGAACTAATTGGATAGCAATAACCATTATTTAAGAATCATTTCTGCTGCCAAAACTCACAACTAATATTATCTACAGTCTGCTGTATGACCACCTGCAGATCTAACTGAATTTTAAAAATGCATATTCACACGTACACACATAAATAGCCATGAACAACCATTTGAAACAAATTAGTGCAGAATATGCATTTTTTAAATGCCAGTTAAGCAACAAAATTATCCTCCTGTTGCAATATTGTTTTGCACCAAGGGCATTTGCTCCTGGTAGTGAAGGAATTTCTGGGTTTGGTGCATTTCCTTTAAGTGTGTGAGAATGGCTGCACGTGCTCATAGCTGAAGAAAATCTTGCCACAGTTTTCACCTCATCATTGACCTTGAAACCACTTTACTATTCTCTTGCATATCTAGCTATGATAGCTTCATCCAAACTGCAGTGGGCTCTGCCATCTGTTTGATTCCCCTGCAGACCTGGGCAGAGCAGTTTTATGATCTGCTTGCACATCTATAATCAAGAGTATTTTTATAAAGGTGACAAATGCTACTGCTTAAAAAACTGGGGGGATGTTGGTTTATTTTTTATTTTCAATGTTGGCAAAAATATCTTTATGGAGCTTTTATTTGCTCATATTACCCCCAAAACCCACCAAAGCAAACATTTGCTAAACTAGCGGTAAGCGAAGCAAAGCAGAAAAGATCAGGCTTTAGATTATACACCATTATATCTTATGCATTAACAATACTGCTTGCCAAATTCAGAGTCCACAACATTTCCAAGAACAAAAGTAATTTTCAAATCCCAGGCCAGGCTTGCAGTGCTGACAGACTAACATGCTCTCTTTCTTTACTTACAAATTGACCCAATTTGACAGAAAAAGCTTCATAAGAAAGTAAATGTAGAACTCTGTATTTTATTTGTTACTACTTTACCGACTGCAGTAATGCTCTGAATGTCAGCAGTGTTATCGAGGTGCTAAAAACCAAATCCTGCATCAAAACACGTGCCTGAAAGGTGTAGCTCATTCTCTCATTCCTGCATGGAGATGGTGAAGTTCTTTCCCTATGGTATCACCTCCATGATGCACTCACCATCTGTCCTTTTTGTCCTGCTCCTCCACAGGAATAATATCCTGTCAATAACTCATAAGTATTGTGGAGGCCATTGCTGTGCTTCTGAAGTCCCCAGAACCTACTAAAAAACCAGTATATAATTTAGTGTGGCTTTGCGTGGCTTGTGCAGTCCATGTGGCTCATTCACTTACGTATGTTGTGCAACTACCCCGTGACAACTTTTCCAGAGATGGCCTGTGGGATAAAAGATCCTGCACGTGTCTGCAGGCTGGGCTGGGACTCAAACAGGACTGTAAAATGCAAGGTGGAGGGAAATCAAGCAAATTGCTTCCCTAAAATGGGAGAAGAGTGAGAGATACTTACTTCATTTTCTAAAGCCTGTAGGTTCTCAGGCACCCAAGTGATGAATAAGAGACTTACTGAGTTCTTCTTCCCCATGGGGGACATTCACATTAATGTCATTGGGACACCTGCAGTGCATCTAGTGGACTGATGGCACACTTTGTATCCCTCATCCAAGAAGCCAGCATGATGGCAGGAAGGCAGAGGATGTTCTGGTGCTGATCTGCAACTCTTGAGCACCAGGTCAGAAGCCCCAGGAGGAGCTTGACAGCATAGGGAGGTCTTCAGAGATCATTTCCAAAGTGCATTGTCGTGCTGATGTTTATGCAGCCCCTTTTTTAAGTTTCCTTTTGCTGTATGAGATTGACTATTGAATATGTTACTTTTACATCATTAAAAATTCTTTCAAATGAGTCAATAAACCATTTATCTCAGTTCCTAATACAAGTATATTTCTGTTGGTTGCCAGGAAAAGAAGAAATCTTAACAAATACATTCAATTCAGGACAAACATGGAAATCATACATTTCAAAGTTACAAAACATTATCAGCCTTGACTATAAATGTTTAAAAAGAAAAGCTCTAGCTAATCCTGTGTTAATTAAAGATCTGTGTATCTACAGTCTAAGTCTGGTTCCAGCAGACTCAGTGCATTGGGCCAGTGATGAATGCAACCTTTGTGCCTTCTGCGTCAGTGACAGTGGCACCAGGGCTTGCCTGCTGGGCAAGCAGGCAGGGCACCTGGGGACAATGGCATATGTACAGGACCCGATCTCCTTGCCCTGATGTTTGTTGCTGATACTACTATATTGGTTTCACCTCCACAGTGGGGTGAGCAGACAGATAACAGAGCAAGGGCCTAGGAGAGACTGTAGGGCAAAGACAAGTTGGGATGATGATGCCCAAAACCGGTAAGAGAGCAGGGAAGATGCCTATAAGCAGTAGGCACATTGGGGGCTGGATATCAGAAAGTGAAGTGGAAGAGGCACCCCCTCGGAGCTGCAGGGAGAGGAGGTGGCTGCGTGTTATCAACCATAAGGAGGAAGGGGAGAGCAGGAAGCAAGATGTCCCGGTGCCTTCCCTGTGCACCTCCTTGCCTTTCTGCTCTTGACTCCCTTTGCCTCGAGTTTGTCCTTTTGCTCCTGCTACTTGAGCATGTGGTGCTTTGTTTCCAGTGCCAGGGAGATTTTGTGAACAAGCCGCACATGCCTCTTGCATTCCTTAACCTGAGTCCATCTTGTGTGGGTGGCCAGATTGGAGCACAGGCATGAGCACAGGCATAGCTGCAAGGTAGCTGCAGTGTAGCTTAGGCAGAGAGCATGGGTAGAGTGCCTAGCTTAAAAGCACCACCCTGGCTTCTCACAGCATTTTCTCAAACACCTCTTTGATTCAAGATGTGATGCCTGCACTCGTTACCTAAGCTGGCCCTGAGCCCACGCAGTCAAGACCCTAGGAAAGGTAGGAAGGTGCGCTAGGGGACTGACAGGCAGTGCTTGTTATGGCTGGTAAGACTGACATGGGTTGAGTCCCCAGTATTTTGCTGCTCCACCATTTAGGAGAACGGACCTCCTCACACAGTGAGGTCACAATTGTCATATGGTTGCGGAGGAAACAAGGCTGCTCACTGAAGGAATCTGAGAGGGATAAGCGAAGGGTGTCTCCAGGAAACAGTGCTGAGATTGCTCTTCCAGAAGGAAGGGATGTGGGCGCAAAGCAAAAAATACCATGCAAGAGAAGAAGAGTTGCTCTCATCCACCTCTCTCAGCTCATCCAAGAAACAAGCAGTGTCTAAGTGAGTTGTTCACATCCGCTCCATTCCCCAGCATCACAGGGAAGGAGCTAGCTCCAGAAACAACAGCTGGGCCTCTAAGCTGGAGCTAGATCTTTTGCAAGCTTATGTAACAGATACCTGCATGCAACACGCAACAGACTGTCCCTAAAAATCAAGTTGTCTGCCTAGAATCACAGAATCATGGAATGCTTTGGGTTGGAAGGGATCTTCAAAGGCCAACTAGTCCATCCCCCCTACTGTAAGCAGGGACTTCGTTAACTACATCAGGTTGCTCAGAGCCCCATCCAATCTGTCCTTGAATGTTTTCAGGGATGGGGCTTATACCACATCTCTGGGCAACCTGTGCCAGTGTTTCACCACTCATTGCAAAAAAATTCTTCCTTATATCTAGTCTAAATCTACCCTCTTTTAGTTTAAAACAATTACCCCTCATCCTATCACTACATGCCCTTGTAAAAAGTCCCTCCCCAGCTTTCTTGTAGGCCCCCTTCAGATACTCGAAGACTGCAACAAGGTCCCTCTGGAGCCTTCTCTCCTCCAGGATGAACAACCCCAATTCTCTCAGCCTGTCCTTTTAGGAGAGATGTTCCAGCCCTCTGATCATTTTTGTGGCCCTCCTCTGGACCCACTCCAACAGGTCCATGTCTTTCTTGTGCTGCGGGCTCCAGAGCTGGACACAATACTCCAGGTGGGGTCTCACCAGAGCAGAGCCTGGCACTGACATGGGCACAAGATATGCTCTATGTATCAATCTGATTTCTTTGTTTGTTCTAAGATTTGTTGTCATTATGCTTTATCTGTAATGAACTGGTTTTTAAATGCTATTTTTTTCTTTTAATTACTAGCATGCTGTTGTAAAATACATGGCTACTTGAAAAAAAATCAATCCTCGTGTTTTCTGAGGGCATGAAGAGGAGTCATTGTTTAGAGGAGGAGAAGGAAACGTAGGCACCAAATCAAGAGAAAACACGTTTACTCAAAATTCTGCAGTGTACCTCGACGTTCCTTTCACTGTGTGCACGGGTCTCATTTTGCCACATGGAGCGTGGCTATTTATCAAAGGGTTCTTGGCCTGACTGTGGCTTCTGTGGTGCTCTTCACATTGTCCCTTGTCCTCCTAGGTACTGTATAAAGTCAGGATTGCTCTGGGTCTCCCAGGGTATCTTCTTTCATGCTTCCACTGAGAATCAGGTCCTGCCAGTTGTACCCTGAAATTAAAGACAGAATTAGCAGGTCCCTGATGTGACCCTCTTCCTATGGTGCTTCACCTCATCCTATGCCATTGTGTCACGTTAATGTAATATCACTTTCCATTACAGTGAAAGTTCCACATCTTTACCTCCCTTGGCAGCATCCATGTTGGCCCTAGTCCATCAGGTGTCTGCCCCATCCCTCTGTCCATAAGCTGAGGACATTCAGGATTCCCTTTCTGCTTAAATAGTTGCACAAGGCTTAGGTTATGGTTATCTTTCCTCTAAAACTAAGCCTGAGAGGCACATAAGGAAAAGCAAGCCTCAGGGAAAAGAAAACTTTTCCAAAACTGGGGGAAAACCACTACAGATCCAAGCAGTTCTAACTGTTCAGAGTGGACTCTGCTAAAAGGGTGCGAACACTGTTGCTGCAGGGTTCAGCTGACACAAATAATCCAATGTTCGCAGCTGGGACAACACACTAGGAGCACCCCAGGGTAGAGGTCTGATAGGGTCCTTCCCCATGTACCTACCAGTGGCTGCTGTCAGAGCCAAGGTACAGGGCCAGGCAGATCCTTGCAGGTGGCCAGGCTGACCGGTTCTCTTACCCTGATGTCTTGCCGGGCAGAAAACACTGCAGACACTTGCATGTCGGTCAGGAGAGTCTGCATCTGTCACATAAGGGGACAGCTGCACCTGCATAACAGAAAAGCTGGAGTTTGCTTGCTCACCCTTATTTCTTACACGAACACTTAGAAATCTGCAATGGCAATGGGTAACTTCAGCCAGTGCTGGAGAACAGGCCAGGATCCCAGTTCGGCCCGCACTTGCTTCGCAGCAGACTTAGGAGAAATCTGGTGGAAACAAAACATGGCACAGTCAAGAAAGGAAAAGGAGGAAAACGCAAACAGCATTGAACGCTGTGGTGTTCAAATTTTAAGGTACAGCTCCACCATGCTTCATGACAGAAGCTAAACAACAGAAAACCATGGACAAAGAGGACCTCACAGATGCTTCTTAACCCCTCAAATTGATATTTCCAGAAGAAGAAATTATCTAATTCCTCCCAAGGTGATTGTAAATTACCTCCAGACCTTAAGGTATTCCAGAGACACCAGGACAGAATCTGGTGCTGATATTCAGAACTACAAAGAAAGAAAACTATTTTAAAAAGAGAAAAAACAGTGTGACAAACCAATCTCAGTAAGTTGGCAAATGCACAGGGCTAATTGTCACTTTATTGCTAAAGATGAAGATTATAAAATTATATGGCTCCATTTTTCTTGCTGTGTGTCAAAGCTCCTATCATCAGGAGATGTAATAATGCTTCTCCTGAAATAATAGATATGCTCTTTGTGTAAGTTTTTGCTTTCTGAGCTCTTATCTTTTCCAAGTCCTTCATCCTCTCTCTGTAAATGCTGGTGATCTTAATTTAGCCTGTTGTGATAGTAATACTTTGTCACAAATGTATTTCTGTTCCACTGCCTTCAGAGAGGACGCTTTGCGTAGCTTTGGAGTAATCAGGAGAGTTATCACAAGCCATCATAAGTGTCTGTACCCAAAAGAGCTAAAAACTTCCCTTTTAAATCAAGGTATTTCTTGAGAAATAGGAAAGGTTATGAAAAACATATTTATATCAACATTGCTGATAAAAGCCAGGTATTAACATGTCGTATCAAAAGGGAATGGAATAAAGGACACCACATACTCTCTCCTGCCTCCACACGGTTGGATTTGGGGAAAAAGCTGGTCACGCTTCAGAAGTAAAGCTGCAAAAAATAAAGAATTTCACTGTCCCTGTAGCAAGGAACAATCCAGAGGCAAAGGAAGATCAGAGCATGGCAGAGCCCTTACTTTATCATCTAATCATTATTATAAAACAGCACTAAAACAAACATTGCCATCTGGCTTCCAGGAGGATGAGAGTGTAACCTTTACCTCAGTTTTGTTGATCCCTGTACCATTTCTGATCTTGTAACCGGTCAGTTTGTGTTGTTAGAGGTATAAAGTTCACTTCTTTTAGACTTTTCTCTCCATTTTGGGGCTTGGGCCTGACAGCTTGGTCCCACTGATGCACCTGCCAAAAGCGTGCAGCTACCAGCCATCTAAAGAATTGACTGCCATGCAAGAGCTCTGCTTTCTAAGAGCCAAATTACAGTGTCCACCTGGTGTTGGTGGGACCTGTACAGAGTCTCCTGAACTCATCCGAGACACACAAGCACAGCAAAATGATCAGACTTTTATTTTTGCCTTGCTTTCTGCTTTTTTCCAAAAAGATTGTCTTTACTCTGCAATGAACTGATGCAGGCTGTGGGTACTGCTGGCTGAGGACAGCCACTGGCAGGCAACATGGAGAGGGAAGGAACAAGAGAAGGAGAGAAAAACCTCAAACTTCTGCTCTTCAGGGAGGCTGAGGCAAATGTGGATTATAAGCCTGAATGCCCAATAAAGGACAGCAAAGTTTTCAGCCTTTACCTTCAACAGCACCACAGAGAATCTAGGCAAGGCCAGAGTGGACATAAAGAGAAGAAAGCACCACATTTCATTACATCTGCTCTAACTGCAGAATGGTGCAAGGCCTTATCACACTTGGTACAATGGACCTTTACATATTTCCACCACTTTCCCCAGAAAGTTTCTATTTAATCATCAAGTAACCAGTGTCAGCTTCAGGTAAGGATGGAAGTCCTCATTTTCACTTTCTACCAAACACTGCTCTCATGGCATGGGATGAAGGAGCTCCTTCTAGACTGATGCTCTTCAGACAGACTTATTAAGAAAGAGGATATTCCCTGTACATTATGACTAAAAAGGAGCTCACAGGCACTGATTGTGAAAAGAATCCCCTGCAAACTGCTAGTGTTCTAAAGAAATATTTTTCAAATTACACAGCTCGGCAAAAATGTCCTGTTTTGAATAACTACAAGAATGTTCTCTCTGCAGGGAGAAGTGAAGAGCAAATATGTTCCCAACTCTGCAAACACAGATTTCAGAACTGAAAATGTATTTTGCTTGAGAAAGACCTGCTTTGATTTTGTTCAAGAAGTATTTGAAAATCTGCACTCCCAAATCTGCAAAAATATGATAAAAAATATTAAATGGTAGATGTGTTTCCAATGCACCCATGAAGGCTAGCAATTGTTCAGTAATTTAATTTAAGCCTAAAATGTTTGATGGCTTGGTGTTTCTGTAATATTTTTTTATTTGCAAATTTATGCCCAGTTCTGTTCAGACATTCTCATTTTTAATCCAAAATTTGCATCTACATCTGATAAAGTATATGCTGCTTGAATGTATGTCAAAAAGCAACTCAGCCTTCCTCCGAAGACAGTCTTGGCAGGAGACTGTAGGTTGGAGTGGAGATAACACAGAGTCTCTGTTTCTCAGTTCTCAGGACATCATCCCCTCCAGGGACTGACATTTGTGAAGGAAGGAACCAAATTTCCTGATGTGGACTTCTCCTCTTGCACCTCTGTTTCCTCCCTGGTCCCCTGCTGCAAAACACTCCGAGTTATAACAGCACTGCAAAGGGAGGCTCTGTAGGCATTTATGCAGTTTAAATCCCCACCGCATCCTTGTGAGAAGACCCAGGGGCTGTATCTCAGATTAGTCACTACAAGATGGAATGACCTAAAATCATGAGCTACTGGCAAAAAAAAAAAGTGTCTTTGTCAGAAACAGCCAAAATAGTCATACATGCTTTCTGTTGGCTGGATATTGAAATTCTGGTTGATACTATATTTTGTTTCACACTTTCTTAAAAACACCTGAAGGGGAGAGGAAGTCCAACCACAGCTCCTGCAGTAAATGGTTACTGTCCTCAGGCCTGTGACCATAGCATCTTTTCTACAGCCCACATGTGAGGGGCAGGAAGAGAAGTCTCTCCTGCTCTCGCTTAGCTATTTTCTGTCAAAAAATTTACTGTAATTTTTGTACAGTGAATATTTATGACTGTTGTGAGTGCCAATATAGTTTTTTGCAGTTACTGCACTTATTTACATTTTAATAGCCAAGTCAATAAAGATTTATGCAGCTGTCATCTGAATTTTCCACAAAAGTGGTGAACACTTCAAAAAGACAGCATCTCCTGCAGAATACTCCCCCTCCAAGCATCCTTTAAATGCCTTCATTGTTTCGGAAAATGGTAGGCTCTCGATTAAAACAACCAACTCTTAAAGTCGTAAGTCAAACCCAGCGAAATCTTGAGGCACTCTTCATGGCAAAACTTCGGCATATTACTGAAGCATTTGCTCAGGGATCGTCTTTCCTCTCCCTGGTTTTAAACACTGTCCCTTGAAAGACACAGTCTGGTTTATCACTTTGATATCTCTCAGCTGCACAAAGGACATTGTTTGTGTAGCTCGAGGACACACGCTGCTAAGCACTGACCTTGTTTTGATTTAATGCAGTAAAAGGTATAGTTCGGAGCACTGCTTTGAGGGGGTGCACAGGCGCACCATTTGGGAGTGACATGCTGTGCTTCAGCGTTCACTCCTGTGCACACATACCCTCCTCCAAAATGTGAACTACAGAAAGGAAAACCTGAAAGCATTCCCTCTTGGCCTGCCCGTGGTCTTGGTGCAGCAGTTCATGCCCCTGAGGCACATGTACACACTCATCGTGGCTATGGTCTTCTTGAAGGCAGCCACACCACAAGACTCTCCTATCCCTGCCCAGGAGAGGTTGGTGAGACCCACACTGCTGCTCTGCTGCCAGGGCTCTGCAGGATCAGCTCCCTTTCTGTTCCTAGGCTAATATGGCTGTTTCTCTGCTGTCCACCCGTAGCTGGATTTTGTGGTGGGCTAGTAGCTACAGAGACAATAACGAGAAGCAGGATCTCTCTGGATCTCTGTTCTCTTTCCAGGGTGTGCTGCCACTTGAGGCCCATCCTGGCCTGGCAAAAGCAAGCCAGGTTTGCTCCAGCTGAAGCTCAGGGTCTCAAAGACGTACAGAAGTACAAGGTTTCTGATCAGTTTAGGCTGGGGTTCAATTACCAGATGAGTTTTAGGACAGAGCTCAGCTTTGAGGCTGAGGTGAAGCCAAGGTTAATGGATCTAACCTCGACTTGCTCTTCTCAGGTAACATTCAAAAATCCCAGGGTCTCAACGCAGTCCCTGGCACCAGAGCTGTCCAAGAGAGGTATGCCTGAGATGCAGAGCTGGGGGAGCCCTGTCCCTTCAAATGGATTCGGTGCAGAGCTTTTTCCCTAGGATACAGCATGGCTCACCCCTGGTGCACTGCTAAACCCGTGCCACTTGCCCTTGCCGTGCTCTCCAGGCCCTTGCGCCACTGAAGGCAAATGTTCATCATGACGCTGAAAGACATCTTCACCCACGCGAACAACTGCCTGTTCTGCTCCCACTTCCCACCAGCCCCACCTCCCCCCGCCCCTGAGCAGGCCAAGTAACGGCTGTGAGCATCTTCACGGAAAAAGGGGGAGCCCGGGGAGGGAGGGTGTGTGTGTGCGCTCCCCGAGACACCCCCATCTCCAGCCAGTGCCACCGCGGGAGCAGAGCCCGGAGCCCGGCGGGGGGCGGCGCGGCGAGCCGGGCCCGTGGCGAGCCCAGC